>NIZV01000290.1:0-55050 GCA_003947045.1 Fusarium ambrosium
TAAGTTAAAATAATAATAATAAAATATAATTAAATAATTAATATTATTATTTTTCCTTTTTATATATAAACCTTACCCCTTTTTTCTCTAACCCTTATAACCCTATATAACCCTAACCCTAAGTTACCTTAACCCTAAGCTTTAACTAATTAATAACTTATTCTAATAATAAGCGATATTATAGAAATATATAGATATTAAAACGCGATTTATATAGCTGATTATACTAAAATTATCTGCGAATAGTACCTAGGCTTATTCTTGGCGTTTTGTTTGGAGCGCGGTAGATATCTTCTTTAAGCAATATAATTATAGTCTTATCGTTCCCTAAATGTAAGCCATATAGGCCTCTGGGGTTCCAAATGTTACTTATTGACGAAATTGGCAGCATCTGCCGCTCGTGACCAAAGTACTCCCAGTACATAATTGTATCACCATTTGCCCTGTGGCTCAGCCGTACGGCTTATTATGGAATGTAGGCAGCTAGAGATCTAAGCAGCCCCCTGCGCGGGCAGGTTTGGGAGGGCAAAGGCGAGAGGGCCTTCGGTTTGGCCAGAGATAACTTATCGATTGATCACCTGCCAACTGTGGAAGATTTTCCGCTGTGTCTTGGGCTCTCTTTGCCTGACCGCCAGTTGTCCTCTGGATCATGGGACGAAAGTTCCGAAATCTATGGGCTAAGGTTATGAGTGTCTGTGTAAGATCACCTACCGATCATGGGCAGCTCTTGTCTAGGGTGTAGGAGTAGAGATGTAGAAGGCAGCATATGATTATCATCGTCCCATGCCAGGTGCTAATCCATTCGGACCAGGGCACGCAGCTCATAAGCATGGACTGGGTCGCGGTCCTGAAGCACCACAATCTTAAGCACTCGATGAGCCGTTGGGGCAACTGCTATGACAATGCCGTGACGGAGAGCTTCTTTAATCTCCTCAAACGAGGGAGGATACGGCGCAGGACCTACCGAACACGCGAGAAGGCAGGAAAGGACATGTTCGACTATATCAAGATGCGTTACAACCCCAAGCGCAATCGTGTCGGGAACGAGATGCTGTCACCCGTTGAGTTAGATCTAAATTAATAACATTCTCTCTGGTAGTCCATCACCGAGCATTTATCGCACTATAGTTATCTAGTTCCCGCGAATCGGGAATATGCAGTAGGCACTGAATGCCTCATCATAGTCGTCCCGACGACAGGTTGGAAGTACTGATATTGGTTGGAAGGTTGGGTCCAGTTTGGGCGGCAGTAGTTGTTGCAGCTGTGTTGGCTGAAGAAAGAGCTGATACCTTCGGAACCAAGATCAGTGACGCCGTAGTCGCGATTGCGCGACAGAATAACAGGATCGGAGAGGACAATCTCGCGCTGGTAGATGCCACCCTGGAGATCGCATAGAACAAACTGTCCACCCGACACGTGGTAGCTAAAGTGGCTAAGGGCTTGCATGACCTCCCCCCAGGCCCTCGAGTCGTCGTTCCATCCACTGTTGCTGTTGAACTTTTGGTAGTTTTGGATGAAGGGTTCACACAAAAGCTTTTGGCCAGCCCATTCTTCGTCACCATCGCCGGAGAATTGCCATATGCCCGGTACATTGATCTTGATGTCTTTGTCGATCAGGTTTAATTCGTTGAATCTGTTGACAATCTCCAAGGCCTTGTCGACGGCTTTGATGTCGAGGGTGAAATAGTCTGCTTCAAAGACTGCGCCCGTCTTGAACCATTTCACAACGCATGCTTGGCCTTGACGAGTGCCTGAAGAGTAGGTCCCCTTGGCAACCCAGCGGAAGGCACCTTGAGCAAAGGGGTTGTCAAGCGCGTAATATGGAACAGCACACGAGTTGGAAATATTGTATCTGCCGCTGTCGGACTGTTGTGTAGATGGAATGTCGGAGGGGTGCCCGTGGACGCAACTCGCACATCGCGATACACCGACACCCTTGGAGTACTGGTTGGCCGTGTAAGAGGATCGAGGGAGGAGTCTGCCGCAATCGGCACATTCGCGCATGGCCGGCCTCATCTGAAGGATTCAGGAACAATAAAATGACGACACGGCGTTGAGATATGAGTCTGAGATGTGTGTTGCGAACCTTGGGAAATTACTTGGAGAAGAGGGGCTAGATGATGATGCCTCAGGCCACCAGGCCATAAATATAAACTTCAGGCCGGACCACTTAGAGGAGGACACCATATTAGTTACATAAGGTGCTCTTTACTCTTAGCATAATCACTCGTGCCATGCTCCGGGTCAGCGTCCTTGATATCTTCATCCTTGCACAGCGGCCCCGCATTGTACTTTCCATTTGGACCATTGACGCCCTTAAAATCTCTCTTGTGGTTGGCGAGCAGCATGTTCTCGGCAGCTTCGGGGAGCCAGCCGTTGATAAAGTCTCCATGCGAGCAAAAAGCGGAGCCACACGACAGTTCCAATGGGGCGGGTCCATCCCAACCGTCAGGCAAGATATCGCGTAGATCGTAGCGAATGCTGAAGCGTAGCTGCGGCATTCGTTTCATACCAGCTGGGCACCGATTGGTAGGCTTGAATGTCTCGGTCCAGTGATGAGTACCAGAATATGCAGATTCCAACGTCTCCTCGTTCACGCAGTCATGGAACAGTAGAAGGGTTTGGAGCCGACCGCAGCCCTTGGTGGGGAATGCTGCTCGATCCTTGGTCTCTTTAGACCCTCCATACTCGCAAAACCACTGAATGCCGGCAAGGGGATCGACATGGTCTGAAGAGGTTGCGCTAGCATTGCCAGCGACAACCTTGTAGTTTTGGGGGATGGCTACCTCAGCTTTGTCGATCTGTTTATAGTAGGCACTGAACCGGCTTATAGGAACAACGATGAAGTCGGTGTCGTTCTTGGCGTAGAGTGTCGGGACCCCTAAGGAGTGGTGAGACATTAGGGTTGACGGTAGCCAAGGTAGGTTTACTTACAGTAAGCCGAATAGTCATTAGGGTTCACGGCAGTAGAACAACCGGCCTGGAGCTCCTTGGATGTGGTGGTATTGGCTGTGACGGCATCTGACCCAAAGAAGCTGTGCATGTGGCTGATGTATTGGCCTGGTGTCACGATCGGGTCAATGTTCTTCAGCATAAACCGGCCAGCATTTGTAACGGTGTAGGCGCTGGCGACGCCGAGGCCGCCAGCGACCTGAAAGAATGAAAACGTTTTCATACTGAAAGGCAGAGGTTTGAATGAGAGAATAAAATGAGTGACTTGAAAAACAAAGGCAAGAAGGATGATCAAGAAGGGGCGGGTTGGGATAATCCCATCGCAAAATGGACTTATTTATATCTGATGATGAACCTGCCTTGGATTCGCCGCAAGGGAAATGGTCTGATAATGATGGATCCCTGTATTATCTTTCCCGGATTTTTGATGTCTGACCCAAGTTGTCATCGGCGGGCTAAGATCCTCTAATCTAACTGACAGGTTGTTTCGCAGGGGTATCTCTCCACAAGCGTCATTAGAACAATGATATGATTCGTGGTATTTCAACATCTGTGGCAGGGGCCTCAAGCCGAAACGAAACTAACATAAGGTTAAATGAGGGAGATGTCGGCTACCTCGGGGTATTAAAGAAATCCGAAATGGCTCTCAGCCGAAGCAGCAGTAAATCAATCAGTAGGCCTACGCTGTGCGCCCTTATCCTATTGGGTTGGTTCAACCGGTTTCAAGGGGCTGGGTCGAGGAAAGGTCCATCCTGTCACAGCTTCGGTTACGATAGCCGCCCGGATCACATGGGACCCACAGGAATATCCAATCAGTGAAACACCTAATGGGGGTATTTGATAACCCAAGGGCAAGAGGCTAGCTAGGAGAAGTGCACCCAGTCCTACTCCAACCCAGCTACATCAGACCTCCAAACCCCTTTACAAGTCATGGCTGCTTCTGGGCTGGGCTGCTTCCTTCTCTGTATCAGCCTCCTTTTCATTAGCCAAAGCAGCCACGCCGAACAGTTCGTCCATCTTCTCCAAGCTGAGCCCCTTGGTTTCGGG
Source organism: Fusarium ambrosium (assembly GCA_003947045.1). Taxonomy (NCBI): domain Eukaryota; kingdom Fungi; phylum Ascomycota; class Sordariomycetes; order Hypocreales; family Nectriaceae; genus Fusarium; species Fusarium ambrosium. Next base: position 4,000 of record NIZV01000290.1, read on the forward strand.
GACAAAGAACCAAACGAAGGTGCCCATGAGGACGCAAAAGGATCCAAACATGAAAAACATTCCCTACGTCTGCGGTTAGTCTGGAAACTTGGACTTGGACTTGATCGGAAGTAGCACATACATAACCGGCTTGGCCCATTGTTTGCTGCATTGTAAGAACAGCTGGTAGTTAAGTATGTGGTCAGCAAAGTCGTCCTCAAATTCAACAAACCGACATTGGATGCCACACTTACTCCGTGCGATGATAAAGTTGAAGAGCCACTGAGTGGCTGCACCCAGTGCCACGTTCATGGAACGAAGCCGCGCGGTGGGAATCTCGCTCACAAGAATCCAGCAACAGGGACCCCAGCCAAATTGGTAGAAACTAATATTTGTGAGCTCAAGCCGTCTCATCTCATCTTGATAGTAATTTGCTGGTACTTACGCCGCCCAGAGGTAGATGCAAGTAATGGCGACATATCCAAACGGCGAAATCTGAGCGATCAAGTTAGCGATACTCTACAGGTGCCAACGTTGCCTCTTAAATCTTACCGACTTGCCCGCGACTGGGGGCTCTACTCTTCCGTAGATTCCAATAATAAACATCACGACAGCCTGAGCAGCACTCGTCCACAGCAAGCTTCTTCTTCGACCCAGGGAGTCTGCTGCAAAGACCAAGAAAATGGCACAGCCGACCACCTTGACGACTCCATAGACACCGGTAGCAAAAAGTGACGTCTCTGTTCCCGTCATACCGAGGTTTCCAAAGATTTGCGGGGCGTAGTAGTTCTGAACTCGTATAAGCACATCATTTTTAGGGTTAAGCAGCTCAGAATAACTCACCACTGCATTCACACCAGTCATCTGCTGGCAGATCATCAGCGTGATTGTGATCAAAGTTCGCTTCCTATTTCCCGGGATAAGAAACATCTCCTTGGCAAGTGCCACAGCCGAGGCATCTCCAATGAGTCTTCGCTCTGTTTCCAGTTGCTCGGACATCTCTTGAATTTCGTTTCGAACGTAGTCGGATTCGGCGGGAAGTCTGTCCAAGAGTTTAGTCGTGCGCACTGGCAAATTTTCAAAGACCTGTCTTACCTTCGTAGGTTGACCAGAATAGTGGTAGCTCGTTCCCAGTCGTCCTGCTTGGCACACCATCTAGGACTATTCTGCTGTTAGCACTACTCAAAGTGATTATGCAGGTTTTATGGTTATACCTCTCCGGGGACAAGAACATTCCAATAATCAAGAGGCTGTAATCGTTAACATCTCCTTGGGTGTCTATGACAACTCATTGCTTACACTGCAGGAAGTGCCTGGAGAGACAGGGGCACAATGTAGATGGCTGGGGCGGTGGCATGGAGAAGGCATCCATAGTTGGTCCTGTTGGAGAGTTTCAGATGAGGATCATTGTGCGTCATTCCTTCGGTACATACCAAAAGGCGAGCATGACGCCTAGAACGATGAAGAGCTGGTAAAAGGCTGTTTGGTGTCATCAGCATCTCCTGACCGGGTTTGGACAAGATTCACCCTTGGACTTACAGATCAAGCCTCCACGAATAGCCCGAGGGGCGCATTCCGAAACGTAAAGAGGAACAAGGGTCGATGCCGCTCCAACTCCGAGGCCAGAGATAAATCGCCCAACATACATGACGGCGATGATTCCCTTAACAGCTGAGCCAGCCTGGCAGATGACGCCGGCCGTCGTGAGCGCTCCCGTAGCAATCAGACACCATCGGCGACCAAACTTCTCTGTAAGCCACGAGGTGAGGAAGCAGGCCAGGAAACACCCTGCCTGCAAGGTCGACACAATGTTCTGGTCCTGCGTGGCCTTGTGTTTATGCGATGCATCAGCGTAGCCAAAGCGCTTTTGAGTGTCTTCCATGGCCAGGACACCACCAATGGCGCCGGTTTCCCAGCCGAAGAGCATGCCACCGAAGCAAGCAGAGCAGACGAGGGCAATGACCCTCCAGGAGTAGATCTCGTCTGGATCGTTGCGCATCGCATCGTTGCGCACGATGGCACGGAGGGAACGAGCAATCAAGCCCATGACGTATAGTTTCTCGACAGTTGATCGGATGGAATGGGTCGGTTGGTGTTGGTGTTGTGTTTGAACCAGATAACAGGCTTGATATTGACTCTGTCTAGAAGTCGAACTCATCTATGGCAGCCGGCGATGGGGCCCCAGATATAAGTGAGTTGACTTTGCGGAGAAAACTCAGATCAAGAGTCAGAAGCAGTTCCTCGCCCCCCTTCTTCTTGGACTGTGATAATAATGGAGCACTCTAATTGCGTTCCACGTAGGAGATTGGCCCACCTGATTCGCCTCCAACGGCCTAGTCCGCTCCTGCTCCTGGTGTGTACATTCGGAGTGATGCCCGGATTATCGACATGTTTCTCTGGCCAGAAGAAGCTCTAGCCGGGGTATAGTCATGGCAATGGGCTCTGATTTGTCTCTCCGCATCCAGTAGGCCACATCAATGGTGTGCTGTCTCGGATTGGTGACCGAATCTTGGCCACCCATTCCACTAGGAGCAGATCCTAAACTTGCACACCCAAATGAGAAGGGCTTCTACTGGTTCATCCCAGTTTGCCTCTTTGGCGGCTGCCATTCAATTTTTATGAATGCTCAAGGTCATTCATTAGCTGCTCAGTTTCAACGCATTGCTTCTCGGATCGAGAGTAGTCGCGCGTAGAGACCACTGCTTTCCAAGCATTCACCACGACAGTCAAAACCCACCTTGATTCTTCTCTGCTTGATGGTTCAATGCCATTATTCTCGTCACTCCTTCATCCAAAACGTCAACCGAAGAGGCCAAAATCGGAGACCTGGCCGATTCACAATGCGGAGATTAGCTCACATGGCCATGCTCAGGGGCGAAACTCCTTCCCCATGGGGGATTATGGTTGTCAAACTATTGGATAAATTTGCATAAAGAACTGCAACCCTCGGGAGTGTCCATGGCAATCGCTATACTTGGGTTCCGTCTCGGCACCGTCGGGTTTTAGCATCGGCAATCAATAGAAGTGGACAAAAGACTTGGTACTGGATTAATACCGTCTAGGGTGGCAAATGGTGGATGGTTCGCTCCGTGTTCAAAGCTGATGTGTACGCCAATTTTTGGCAACCTGCTGAAATTCTATATCCAAGCTGCCTTAACTAACGATAGGTTGACTCATCCCATCAGCCATAACCCAAACTTTCTACCTAATAGGCTAAGTCACTTGTGTAACTTAACTTCTTAAAAACCTTAATTACTTTCCTCCTCTGGAAATATATCCTCTATAACTTATCTTTAGTCTTCCCGATTTTATCTATAATTAGTAGGCTTTCTTTTATTGCCTTGCCTCTTATAGCTACTTAAATAGCTTAAGTAGGCTTTAAACCTAGACTTTATTATTTTTTATAGCACCGGTAAAATTAATTATATTTAGCTTTATATTAATAAGGCTCTTAAGTTAGCTTAGCTTATTATATTATATAAAGCGCTTAATTTTCTAGGGTATTATTAAACCAAAGCGGTTATAAATATATAAATATATATAAGGTATTCTATACTACATTTTAGCTAAATAAACCGCGGAATTATTTAAAGAGAGGTTATATAATATAATAAGATTTAAATAGAAATAATATAAAATATTAGCCTAAAAGAGAGGTAATAATTAATTAGATAGAATTAATTAATTCGCTGAATACGGGTTTAATAGTTACTTAGAGGCCTCCCCTACCGCCCCTTTGAGCCCTTGACCAAGCAGTAACGTAAGTGGCACCGCTCCTTATCTCTTGCCTCTGAGCTTGAGAAGGTATCGTGTTTCTGCCAAGTCAGGTCACAGTCAAGAGGGATTTCCATCAAGTTTCCTGCCCAGCTTGAATTTGCATCAAAACTCACCCAGATTCAGTCCACCTCTCTTTTTCTCAAAAGCCCATATCCTCCTTACCTTAGTGCATCTCCTCTCTGGCTATTACTCTATTCCTCGAGTTATTCAGTATTCTCTATCTCGATCTTTTATTTCACTATTATTTTTCTCATCTCATTCAAAGAGGTTACTAAACGTTGTTCTCACCATGTCCATCAACATTCCCGACATGTCCTCCGCTTTTGATGTCTGTCGCATCGTCAACGACCAAGGTCCCTGGCCTTCTACCAGCGATGCTAGGGCCAATAGAGGAACATCCCAGATACCGCCAATGGACCAGCTTCCGCAGACGAATGACATGTCTGTGATGATGCAGGGAATGAAGGCTATGATCCTACAGATAGTGGGAGACACTTGCCAGCAGATTCAAGCCAAGAGCAACAACGCTCAAGCAACTGCCTCACCTGAGCCTGCTCCAGCTCTCATTCCCAACAATCCGCACATTGACATGAGACTGGCTGGGCCAGAAGATATGGAAAAGCTCCAACACTTGGGGGCACAGGGCATTCTCACCCGCCTGCACAACGTGGGTGGCCCCTGGGCAGACATCGTGGACGTCCAGTTTGACCTTGACTCTGGTCATCATCAGCAGTCGGATGAACCCAATTCACCAGATGCAGTGGCCTCCAGGACACACGAAGCACAAAGACGTGTGCGTTTTGTCCTCGAGACCGTTGCCGGTGAGCAAGCTGTCCGCAAAGTGATGCATGAAGCCAGCCTCATGCTTGGACTCTCCCCCAACTGTGGGATGATTCAACAGCTGTACTATGTGCGGGTTGTGGGCTTCGTCCGGGTCGAGGGCCACCACACACGTCAATACCTTGACATGTGGTGTAGGGAGCTGCGTAAAGTTGACGTGGTGAGCCATTTTTGGACTTTTCAGAAACTCATTCTGTCATTTTCAAACCTCGAGCACGCTAAGAAACTGTGCCGGGACGGTGTTGTCATCCGTGAAAAGCACTTCACGGTCCAGTAAGTGTTCTACCTTCCTGAACAGTAGGTGCCATTGGGCCGATGCTAACTTGAAGCACACAGGCCTTTCGATCGGAGAGCTGTTCCCATGTTCTGCTTCAAATGCTTTCTCCCTGGCCACTTCAAGCCGGAGTGCAAATCAATCGTCACTCGGTGTGGTAGATGCGCCGGGCAACACGATGTCCAAGGTTGCCCTAAAAAAACCCCGAAGAAGTGTGTGAACTGCTCAGGGCCGCATGAAGCGTGGTCAGAGGTCTGTAAGTTCCCTGACACTCTGCATTGGCGTGCGAAGGCCAAGGCCTATTGGATTCAAGGCCCTGACTGGTCGCATGACCCACGTCACTTCCTTGCTCCTCAGCAGGCTATGGAGCCAGCTCCAAATGCTAGGACAGGACAATCCCCCAAGGCAGCTTCCGGCAACTCTAGCCGGAACGCGAAGAAACGATCCAGGGAAGGTGAATTCTCCGAAGACGAATACACAGAGAAGGCGGCATTCGAGCAGGTGCCGGTGCAGGTTCCTCAGTCATCGGGTTTAACCTGGGTTGAACCCAACACCCCGGCAACGATGCACTTTTAAGCATGCGACGAGGAGGGAAGGGCGGTCGATCCAGGAGCACAAGAGGGCTCGAGGTGACAGCTTCGGGGAAGGCATTCGGTCAGCGAGAAGGAGATGATGAAAGAAGAGTAACCATACTCCATGGTCTTTTTTCCCCTGTCTGCTGTGTGAGAGAGGCAACTGGCCTCCCGCGTGAGAAAGATTTGTCTTGATGCGATCCAACAACCACTCTTTGAATCCTCTTTTCTTTTCTTTTCTTTTCTTTTTTCATGTATTTACTGCTATAGTCTCTCACTACAAAATTGATTAATTCATTGCCATGTCACGCTCATGGCTCTTTCGAGCCTTGAAGCCTCCCTCATTCGTGTGTTGGCCGTTTATTGTTTGATTCTTCCCATTCATCAATGGGACTTAATCAAGATTGGGACATGAAGCAGACCTTCAGATTCTGTTGCTCGCCAAGGGTCATGTCTATCTCGCTGCACTGCGTTGTCTGTGTCCCCTGCCTTGCCATAATCAATGCTGAACTCAACCGAAACAGTCTTCGGGTTGCCGAAGACGCCGATCGTAGCCCACATCAGCCCCGGACCGAACCACTTCTGCCAGAGACTCAAGGTTCATTCCAGCCGAGCTCCCGGCAATTGAGATCTTCGAGGTTACCGAGTGCTCCATAGGGTGTCCGCGACACATGTCAACAAATTGTCTCTTTAGCAGGGGTTACTTTTCCAGCCAATAGCGGCCATGCCGGTAGGGAACATACCATATCCCATATCCCCGCTTTGCTTACTTCCGTGCATTTGACCTTTTCCAATCATTAACGTTCCTTAGTATTTTAAGTTTTTGCCTCCAGACTCGGATCATTCCGATAAACACACCAAAGGCCCTGACCTACCTCATGCAAGTCAGGACGCTTTGGTACAAGCTTAGAGACAACAGCGCTTAACCAAAAGGGTCAGATAGTCCGGGGGTGGGGGTGCGCTCACACCATCCCCATGGACCACTCAACTGGTGTTAGTTCCTAGCCATCTGCCCAAAAGTTTATTTAACTGAGCTTATGATATTCTTTTCCGCTCTATTTTCATATCTCTTGCCACCCCCACCTGTGACTGAAACTAACGTAGGTCCGAGCCAGTCCGCCCACCCTCCCCTCAAAAGGCAAAATGGTGGGATTCGGTGAAGCGGATGAGTTGAGTTCCTGAGCAACCCAATACCCGAGGCGAGATAGGAGCTTCGCCCCGCGGTTACCATCGGCCCGCGGCTTGGACGGAACAAGAATAGACGCGAGAGTTCCCACAGCCTAGCCAGGGATACAACATCAGATGATAACACTCGCATTTTAGTTTGTGTAAGCTCTAGTCGTGTCACGGTTATGTGACATCTGTTGGGAAAGCTTCGTGAATGCTCCCTCGGGTAACATGTTCCCCGTGGCTTTGGACTTGGATGGCACACTCGTTCGTCGGGTTGCTGAGAAGCCACCCAACGGAAATGCTGGCTCTTTGGCGGAGTATGATACACTCTAGTTTAGAGAGGGTTGTCAACAAGACAAGTTACATTACGTGGCTGGCTGAAATGTATGGTCGATCCTCCAAAGAACTCCGGCCGGTCCGTTGCAACGTTCCAGTTCATGCGGCCGGCCGAGTCAATACTCGATCTGCCGTTCTCACCCTCCACTCGCTATCCGGAAGACCAATTCCAATGATCAACTAGGTCACTTCGTTTTCGGAAGACGATTGCCGATGGTCAACTGAATCGCCATGGTCTAACATCACAGCAATCAATCATCTCCGCTCCCGGGTCTTATGTTCCCGTTGTTGGTTTGTTATCGCTTGGCTACTCGTCTGGGAATGAGGGAGCTCCCTGATGCCGGCATAAGACGTATATATTTACCTCCAGCTCCTTCCTCATGTCGCCCCGGATCAGAGCAAGTCTCCAGCAACATTCTCATTCTCATTCATCCTTCTTCCTCACATTGTCCTCTTACCCTCAACTATGGCGAAAAAGCTCATCTATGCCGTCTTCATAGGCCATACGCCTGGTATCTACACGTCCTATGATGAAGCCGAAAAGCAGGTTAAAGGTTTTCCCAACAACAGGTGTGAGTTTACAACACTTCACCAAATATTTGGGTATCTACTGACTTCTTGTACAACAGATCAGTCTTTCTCGAATCGTTCAGAGGCAGTCGAGTGGCTCCGTGAAATGAATAAGAAGGCCCAACAGGAGAAGAGAGAGTTGGAGGAGGGGCGGGAACTGCACAGGATGAAGGAGGAAGCAGCGCAAAAGCAGCGCGAATCGGAGCTCAATGAGGCTCCAGACTTGCTCAGACAAACCGGAGGAGAGGCTGGAACGATGGAATCTCTCTTCGACCAGGCAGACCGTCGAGCTTTTGTGGTTGATCATCGCAGGACCTCTCATGATCAGTCCGATGCGGGGCCGAGTAGCCGTTCGACTGACGGCAGCCCGACGAGCTTGGAGGGAACGGAGGCGTCCAGGGGCGTTGAGGATCAGGTTGCAGACCATGCTTCTTCTCAGGACATTGGCTTAGAGCTCCGGCCTCAGAAGAAGCTCAAGCTGTCTCATGAGGCCAATAGCAACGCTGGAAAAGGAAGCGCCCCCCCGACTACCACTCCACGCCCCTCTTCTAACAGGTCTCTCTCGTTCAAGAAGATCCAATGGATGATCCAGCGTGTGGAAGGGGTCAAGCCGATGCTCAGTAATGAGCAGGCGGCACACTTGAGATCGGTGATTGATATGACGGAGCTGGTGCTGGGACGTTTCGCTTATATGTAACTGCCGATAGTGATTCAATCTTCTGCTTGAACATGTTTCTATTCGATTCAGGATCAAGTTGCGTGTCATCGTCCGTACTCTTTACCAGACACTGCTCGCGCTCCGGGGCTTGTGAAGATATGGAAGCCCGTCTGGAGATTTGAGTGAGGCTAGTGATGATTTCTAAATGTGTGTTGGACTGCGATTATATTTGCTCCGCGGAAGACTCAGAGGAAGTCCCGCCTGCGAGGGTCGACAGGATTTCTCTTAGGTAGGGAGAGTGAGATGGAAACATAGCCTTAGAGTGACCTTGAACACAGGACAGCTAACCCTAATCTTTTTTATCTCGCGTTAGTTTTGTGTATCTAGAGTCGTTACTCTTAGAAATAGTTTTTCTTTATTTTAATAAGTTAAAGAAAATATTTTCAATTATATTCCTCTTAAATAAATCTATGCTCCTCTTCAACGTATTGATCCTTTAGTTTGAAAGGTGGGCAGGGAAGGAGAACTGCGATCACTCGAGCACGGTGCTCTTTGGAGGCGTTGATCCACCTGTGCATGGTTGCACGCTGGATTATATGGTCCTATTAAAGTAATGAATTCTTTAGCCAGGGCATTGTCGAAGTGTGAAGGGTCTATGAAACAAAGCGTGGATAGCAACTTCAAACGGGACGTGGAAGATTGGTTTACAGTCTTATGGCCGGTAAAGAAACATGGAACTTACCCCAGCTTTCAGTAGAACCTTTTGCCCACTGTCAAGTTCGTGGTAGACCTCACCCATCACGCAGGTCGAGATGTCCAGAGACACAGTCCTGTGCATGTGACCTACCGCACCAGGGTCAAGATCCAAGTTGATGACATTGGCTCCTCCCAGTTCCATCTCTCCCGTGTGGGGGTTTAACTTGGTAGGAGGCACGATGATTTCTTGCCTCGTGCGGCCGACAACAGAGTCATGCGAGAGATGCGCCTTCAAGTCCTCGTCATCGGCTAGGTCGGGCGCTAATTTCGTCGTGGCGTAGGAGCGGGCCGCTGTGCCGAAACCTGGCACTGGGAAGTAGTGTAGCTCTGGGGCGTCGACGTAAATGCTTTGTCCAATTTCTTGATCGTGGCCTGTTATATATCGCTTGATGGGTGTGCCACTGGTAGCGTTCGTGGAATGGGTATATGTCGTTGAGGGATCCATTTGGTGACTGCGGCAAGTTGCAAAGTGAGAGTCTGAAAGCTGCACGTTGGTAGTTAATAGGGTATATCAGGAATATTCTACTTAATCAAGAATTTCAATAAGTGTATGCAGACAATTGTGGTCCAGGTATTGCACTTACATGTCCTAGATGCTGACTGGGGTGAAGATACGTTGGCGGTTCTCCCAGATGCCCCACGACATGGGGCCGTACAGACGACAGCTTTTATTTGGGTCAAGCCGGAGTCACACCTCGTGACCACTGGACCATTCATGATTTCGCAGATATGTGTTTTACGGGATTGGTGACAAGGACCCGGAATGGCACCAAGACACGACGTAAACTTAAACCCTTTTCGATATGGTGGGCACGGCATCAGTGTTCAATTCCGAGATTTAAATTCCGGAATACTATTTTGTCCTAGTCGAGATTAGAATCCCATCTCTGAGCTAAATATTTGATGCAATGGTTCTCAATCATAGCATCAAGAGGAAGCCAGCCCGTTCATACAGAGCCTCTAATCTATCGGCAACACCACTCTGCGACGAAAGAAAACGATTTTTGTTTTGGAAACTTGCCACTTGAAGCGCATCAATTATCTGTAGATATGCCTCCCACTTCGTTGTCATCATCTATTGGGCATTATCATGTCCTATTGTTATGCGTTCCGGGCTTGCCGGAAGAAGACCGGAGAGAGTTCCGGAGACATTCCGTGATGTCGATCAACACACCAAGGATAATATTAAAACATGCCTTACCTTTTTCTTCAGTCCTAAACTGCTTACACTAACTCAGAGAAGTCAACCATCAAAAATTTCTTCCAAACATGATTCTTGAACTTCTGATCCCTCACTCCTTTGCCACCGCCATTTTATGGCTTCTTACAGGCATCCTTCTCCGTCTTCTTGTGAACAAGTACGGACAAGGCTTGAACAATATCCCCGGCCCGTGGTTGGCGGGATTCACAGACTTATGGAGGCTTTTTATTGTTCGAGGGCGACGAGCTCAGGAGGTGCATATTGAATTGCACAAAAAGTATGGTCCGATGGTTAGACTGGGTCCACGAGCTGTGTCTGTAGCGGATCCAGAGGCGATAAAGATTATCTACAGCCCAAGTTCCGGGTATTCAAAGGTAAGCTTTGGTATAAGGAGCCTAAATGAGTTGGTTGTTAACGTTTTTTGCACAGTCGGCTTTCTACCCAGTGCAGCAGGCCTTGGCCAAGGGAAACAGACTTGAAACCATGTTCAACACCGCCAACGACAGATACCACGCAAGACTTCGCAGATCCGTCTCGAATGCCTACGCAATGAGCACGCTGGTCGCCTTTGAACCGTTTGTCGATTCCACCTCGACCGAGTTTCTCAAACAGCTAAAGTCTCGCTTTGCCGATCGGGCGGGGGACGAGGGCATATGCGACTTTGGGGCTTGGCTTCAATACTACGCCTTTGACGTCATTGGTGAATTGACTTTTTCTAAGCGGTTGGGTTTCGTCGAGACGGGTCGTGATGTTGATAACATCATTCGAGATTTGGAAGGCTTTTTGAATTATGTTTCATGGGTAAGTAGATTATCTCGCTCGGCTCTGATCATATCTATAGTAACTGACTGACATTTGACATCTTTACTAGATCGGCCAAATTCCCTTCCTTGATCGCTTGTTTATCAAGAATCCGATCAAGATTTGGATGGCCAAGAACGGTCTACTTAATTCCAGTGCGCCCGTTGCAGAATTCGCAAAAAAGCACGTCATCGAACGTCAACGCGAAGAAGAATCAGGAATTGCGAAAACCCCGAGAAGAGACTTCTTGAATCGATTCAAAGAAGCACGCGCCAAGGACCCCGAGTTCATCACGGAACAACTAGTTCTCGCCTTGACTGTTGCCAACATGTTTGCCGGCTCCGATACGACTGGTATAACGATGAGAGCTGTCTTTTACTACTTGTTGAGGGATCCTTCCAAGATGGATAAACTTCTTGATGAACTTGCTAGGGAGAGCAAGGCTGGGAGGTTCTCGAGAGAGGATGGGCTTGCTCAGTGGGAAGAAGTCAGAGACTTGCCGTACCTCAGCGCCGTCATCAACGAGGCTCTACGCTGTCATCCTGCCGTGGGACTTACAATGGAAAGAATAGTACCATCTAACGGAGTCACGATTGCAGGTCATTTTCTACCTGGCGGCACCATCGCCGGATGCTCTGCATGGGTCATTCATCAAGACGCCGAGGTATTTGGATCTGATGCCGCCGAATTCAGACCCGAACGCTGGATAGACGCGACTCCAGAGCAAAAACGACGGATGAGCAATTGTCTATTCTCTTTCGGTGCTGGAGCCAGGACATGCATCGGCAAGAATATCTCTTTGCTCGAGCTTTATAAGCTCGTCCCGACAATTCTACGAAGGTTTGAGGTTAGTAGTATCAAAAACTTGTGAGAGGATTGAATCTGACTTTTGAGTTTGTTCTAGCTTGAACTAGTGGATCCAGAGACGCCTTGGAAGCTGCATAATGCGTGGTTTGTGAGACAAGCTGGTTTCAATGTGCGACTCAAGGAAAGGGAAACGATTATTTGAGCATTTCAATTGCTGCGCATGAGTTGCGAACTGCACAAAGTTGATGATCCTGGTGTTCAAGGGAGACGCGTTGGAAATACTGATAGGCTGGCAAAAATTTCGGGCGCTTCCAATGTTTTCTAACTGGACTATCCCTGAAGAGTAAGATGTAATGTCACAGCTGGTGTTGGACATTATGGAAATGAAGGAAAATCAAAGTGGTTCTGTCTTTCCTGTAGATTTCTAACATAGTCATGAACCTTGTACTATCTCAGCCGCCTATCGAGTGGCGAGTGGAGACAAGGTTTCCGATACCTGAATTGGACTTTGCGTCTTGGAGGGGGTGTCCACCTATCTGAGTCAAAAAGCGCCACAGTGTCATTCCATTCTCATTAGCGCAATACATCAATGCATGTACATGTACTAGCGCGCTTGTCAAGGAACCATGCCACGTGGCAAGGATGAAAAGAATTAAGCTTAATTAAGATTTGCGTCAAAGACTCTGTACCTACCCGCACACAGCACATCTGCACTCCGATCTCGGCCGACAACTTCAATTGAAACTCAATCTCATTTCATAACAAATTTGACCCAAGTATATCAAGATCCATCGTCGAAGTATCGTAGAGATCCATCAATGCAGGGTCCATATCCATATCAAGATTGAAGGCGCCGTTGAGACCCAAAACACCAAGCTTCGCCTCACCATAATCCCGATCACTAACTGAATTGACATCTCTCGTTGTATCGAGCCTCTCGTTGCCTGGAAACGTTGGGAAGCCCATGTTGTTTGAGCCAAATCGTTCTCCGAAGGTTTCAAAGTTGAAGTCTGACATGACCCAGCTGTTCCGACTATCGCTGCTTGGGCCGGCCATCCATGATGTGGAGGGCTGCTCGCTCTTTCTGAAATTTGTTCTTGATCTGTCGATTGATGTGGCGCTTGTATCGCCGCTGTATGAGAAGGCATCTGATCCTTGTTCCCTTCGTGCCCCTCCAGTCGCATCGACGGAACCATCGAGGTCATTTGAATGGATAATCGAAGTCCCTGATCTAGATGGAATCCGGTAGGGCTCTTGATCCTCTGCCTGGGGCGTAAGTTGCTGAAGCGGTTTCCCAGCCCTCGAGTCCCGTCGCACGCTCGTTGGGCTCCGCCCATGACCATCATTCATATTCCCTGCCAGAGTTTGCTGTACCAGTCGACTAAGCCTAGAGACGCATCGCGTCATCTTTCCAGAGACCCAGACCTTGTGGCTATACAGGTTCAAAGATTGGGTCGCTGCCAACACGAGGGAACCGTATCTCTTCTTGGAACCCACTTCTCTGGAAACCAGTGCGATCATTATCATGGCGCAACTTGTGACGTAGTGGCTGAGAGCGAAGCTGTACTTGATGAGGTCGTCTTTGATGTTTTGGTGGGCGGTGAGGATCTTTGCTGCGAGGCCGGCGCACTCTATTGACGATTCTAGGTCGTCCTCTTCAGTGAGGCTCAGTGGTCTTGAACTGGGTAAAAGGGGTCTTCGTATCAAAAGGCGAAGATATGTGCAGCACTGCCTCAAGTGTTAGCCGATGGTAGAAGGAATAGGCTCATAATCTATGGGACATACCGTGGACAGAATTACAGTCTGTTTAATCTGCCATCGCAAACTTGTGCTGAATTGGGATTCGTAGGGTTCGTCTGGGTCGTATCTCAGATTCTTGGGAGCTGTATCCAGCAGTTTGCAAAGGACAGTATCGACGTATTCGACCATAGCAAATGTCGGCGCATTAGATGCTTTGACGCCGTACAAGACCTCCCAGGCCTTTCCCGCCACACGAGAATACCGAATCATGGCAACAACATAAGGTATCGGCGAGGGCAACATGTCTCGAGCGACCTCAGCTGTGATCTCATGCTGCAACTCTGCCATGGTCTCATTTCTTGTCGAAAATCTTGTCATCCATTCGTCGCTGAGGTCGATTGGTAGGGCCGTGTCCACATTGCTGTCTTGAATGAGGAACGGTTTGCCTGACTCGAGGGCTATTCGACGATCTATCATGTATATCACCCACCATGCCCGACAGTACAGTTGGTTGTAGAATGCAGGCATGTTGTCGATGGTGCTTTGGCGGTGTATCCCTATCGTGTGTGCGACGGACACGGTGAGGGCCAGGACCCTTGCAGCTTTCTGGTTCGCATCTAGACGAAACAGATAGATAACCTGAAGAATGTAAGCATGACTACTCCCTAAAACACTTCCAATAAGTGCATGTTATATAGTCCACTTACTCTCACGATCAGAACTTGCAGCATAAGCAAGGACTTGGTAGCCGTGTTGCTAGTCTCAAGCAAATCCTGAAGGAGACTCTTCCCAACACAATACAAGCTCCATCCAGACGATGAGACACCACTTGGATCGGCAATCCTTGACGAAATGCTGCATCTCCCGAGGGCTAGGCAAAAGCACACCAAGGCCATCGAGACCCGCATGTGTTCTCCTTCTGGGGATTCTGCCGTGGGCCAGGGTGTAGAGTATTGCCACATTTCATTGAACGTCTCCCATATGGCTGGAGGGTGGATGAATGGATACATGGGATGAATCTCCTCCAGGTAGACTTGTAGGTAGTATCTCGATTGGTTCTCGTCGATGGTGACGCCGTGCTGTGCGAGGATGCTATCAAACCACCACCTCCCTTTTCGCACACCCAACTCGCCTGGAGACGTTGCCTGAGGGTGGAGGGAAGAGGCTGGTGAGGAATGTTCGAGGCGTAATCCTGAAGATACGACGCTGTTGTGGTCCAAGGTGTCATTGTCGTCTTCGAACGCAGGGTTCATGGTTATCTCCCCGGCAAACGTTTGGCCGTCTGCCTCTAGGGCACTCTGAAGCTTTGCAGGAGAATGTTTGAGTTGCTCGTCGGGGGAAATGTGATTGAGAGGTGGCATGGTCGGGTCGGGGCCGGGCGGTCGCATGAGGCGCAAGTGACGTTCTACAGCGTCCAAACGAGCTAAGATCTCGGAGCTGATGGTGCTATCGTGTTGATCATACATGAGCTGATGTGTTCAATCTGGGGTTAGATGCAGAGCTCTTACCTTTCAGCTGAGGTCGGAAGTGGCCCGATTCCAGGTTGGACATGGATTTCTCCAGCAGTCGACCTAGAGTCTCGTCGACCCTGCTGTCCACTTCCTCTTGGGGCGGATGACAGACATGGTAGCTGTTTTATTAGACATTGGCGACATGGATCTCCACCTTCGCACTTGACGTGGTTCAGCAGGTCAGCATGGGAGATTAAAGGTCGGAGAGGAGGAGGCAGAAGAGGACCAACCTTGATCTTACGTTGTTGGCAAGAAGTGCTATGCAAGGGTTTGTCAATGTGTTGTCCTACGATAACCAACAGCAGCAAGCTTGACATACCAGGCTCTGGATATGTATTTCCCCCTCTTCATCTTCTTCACCGGACGCTCCGGTCTCTCGACAGACTCAGCACCAGCATTAGTGCCTGTAGCGACTTCAACGACATCACCTCGCTTCTCGTTTCCATTCTCGTTATCGCAGGCTGCGACTGTGGGTGCATCCTGAACCCCTGAGGGGTCCTGGCCACCGTCTTCGTTGCTAGCACCACGGTCCTGGGCCTCTGACGACGACATTGTGTCGGAACCAAACTGAAGAATGACGGAGATGGGGGAATGAAGCGTGACAAGCGCGGCGCAGATGGATACAGGGAGAAGTGAAGCTGGCTTCGGTCCCTCGGCACGGACAGTTACTGCTGCAGAAGGTTGCAAGGAAGAGATTGATCACTGGATCCGCTTCCCCGCTTCCCCGCGAACTCGTTTCCCCCGCGAGTTGAGGCGTTGACTAGCGTCTGAACGGTTCAAGATGAGTGGTAGGCCTGACCTCGCTCGCCAAGCTTTTCGTGGTTTAGTGTGAAGCTAGTGTTTACCCCAGATCAGTGAAGCATCAGTGGGATTGGTTGCGGGACCGGAATTCTGGACGGAATTTCCGGATATATTCCTTGTTGAATGGAATAGAGTTTCGTACTTTCGGAGTCCAGACCTTCGCTTAGGTCTCTGTAACTAGAAGGGGACACATACTGAGACACACGGGAGGCCGCTTCTGCTTTACGTGGTACAATATGGACTAGCTGTTCAAGGGGCTCGGGAGCTGCGCCCTCAGCAAGCATCATCCTGAGTTCCACCCTTCCGCCTAATTTACGATGGCATTTCACATGTGAAGGAATCAAAAGCTGTACGTCAGATTCATCATTGACTAAGATCTCAAATGATAAACTACGTCGCATTGACCTCTAATCGCGGATGAAGACCCTGGCCCATGACCTCCTTCTCAGTGGTGCCTGTCTAATTCACCGGTGAAATACCAAGATGTGGAAGCAGTCTCTCCCTAATAAAATCCTCGGCGCTATGGAGCTTCACCCCCAGCTCAAGCACCTCGGGAGGCGGGATTTCAACTCCAGGGTACATGCCAACGTTATTGTACAGCTGTAGCATGATGTCGCGATCTGGGATTCCGCATGTTGGCTTTACCTTGTAAATGACCTTCTTTCCAGAGACTAATTCAATTTTGTTGTCAGTGCACGTCTTCTTCAATATGTCGTACAAGAAACATACCTTTTTCAAGGACAGCGTTGATCTGTCCCATGGTTTCGCGGGCCCCGCTGGCGAGGAAATATTTGCCGTCAAGACTGGCTTTTTTCGTCTCCCACTGATCGAAGACAGCCTTGCAGACAGCCGAGAGATCTTTTTCGACGTAAAGTGACGTGACTAGAACTCTGATCAACAATCTGACGTTTATAGCGGGGAGAAATTCACCAACGTTCAGCATCGGGCCCAATAATGGGTCGGGTCATGGTGATAACGTCGGCATCCTTGTCGTAAGAGGCATATTTACGCAAGATCATGTTTTCATAAAAGTTTCCAGTCCGGATGAAACATCCCTTGAGGCCAGCTGCTCGGATGACAGCGTCGACAGATTGTTTGCCTGGAATTGGTCAGTTCACGCTTTCTCTTCCAGGGAGGTAATGTCTTACCTTCATACAATCGAGTCACAAACTTGCCCCCAGAAATCTCGCGGGAACTTGGCAGTGTGCTCCATAAGAAGCACTCAACGCCTGCGGCCACTGATGCTTCTACAATATGCTGACCCTGCTTTTCCTCACTCATAGGGTCATCAAGGACGGCCTAAAAACACACATGAGCTGAGTGATCCAGTACGTTGAACCAAAGTGACCGACCGTATCATAAAAGTCAGTGACAGCAAAAACACCCCAGACACCTTTAAAGGCATCTGGCAAGGTTGAAGGGATGGTCAGGTCGGCCTTGACTAGCTCGCCTCCCTGTGCAGCCAAGGCTTTGGCCTTGTCTGAATCTGGGTTCCGGGTAAGGCATCGGACTCGGTACTGCTGTGGATACTGAAGCAGCAGCTTTGCAACAGATCCGCCTGTTTGTGATCAGCCAAGGGAGTTAAGCTGGTTTATGATCGGTAAGCATACCCTGAGTACCGGTTGCGCCGAGGACAAGAACGGTTTTCGCCATGTTGAAAGGTTATAGTATTGTTGGGGAGGTTTGGATATGTTGGTGTTCAAGAACGTGCTAGCGAAGAGGTTTCGAGGTAATTTTGAGGCACACTGAACCATAACAGCGAAGACAGAGACTCTCTTAACAGTCAGCATGAGCCTAGTCTATTTAGTCATCCCCACCATAGCGTGTGGTGCAAGACGAGGGCATAGGAGAGCAAGACATGGGGCACCACACTCCAGAATGTGGGGGACATGGGGCCCCGCAATATGGGGCTGCATCCATCGTGGGCCTGGGGAGCATTGAAGTAACAATGTTGATCTCATCAAGACATTTCAGCAGAACTTGGACATTCAAGTTTCTTCCTCTTTGTAGTCAATCCTCGCGACTTCAAATTTACCCTCAATATCTTTGCAAAGCCTACAAAATGGCAGACACATTTCTCGCCGAGATCAAGAACCGTCGAACCTGCTATTCACTCGAGGCCAAGTCCCCAATAAGCGACACTCGAATTATCGATATCGCCTCCGAGGTGACCAAACATACGCCGAGCTCGTTCAACTGCCAGTCTACTCGATTGGTAATTCTCCTGAAAGATGAGCACGTTAAATTCTGGGAGATAGCAAAAGAGTGCTTCAAGGCTACCATGCCAAAGGCTACATATCAAGAGTATGAGAAGAAATTGCTGCAGCGCCAGGCGGGATACGGCACGGTGAATACTCCTCCAAAGACCTGGATGTCTGTTCTGCGAAGTGGTTTCTAATACTCCATAGATCCTTTTCTTTGAAGATCTGGACGTCATTCGCGAATATCAGGTCAAGTTTCCGCGATTTACCTGGCATCTCTTGCAGTTTTCTGAGCACAATAATGCAATGCAAGCCATTAATATGTGGACGGCATTCAGTCTTGAGGGCTTGGGATGCAATTTGCAACACATCAATCCCATCATCGACCAGAAACTCATTGGACAGTGGGGTATTTCGCCTCAGTGGTCATTGAAAGCACAGTTGGTCTTTGGAACGCCTACTAATGCACCGCACGACAAGACCTTCATTCCCATTGGAGAGCGTCTTTTTGTACACGGTACAAGTTCCTAGGCACTCAAACTTTAATAGTATTAGTCGCTGCAAGAGGGCCAATAGAGTTGGAAATTTTCTTGTCCGGCAAAGGTCGGACTCAACTTTGTTATTCATTCTCAAACTCAATATGAGAGCCAATCAAATGTTAACCTAGTACTCTCCATCATCCTCGCCCACAAACCCACACATGGCCCTCAGTAGCCGGGAATAGCTGCATCCGTCCCATTTACCGAAACCATCCATTAAATGAGCGAATTTTCTCGCCATTCTTCTCGCAGCTATATGTCCGAATTTTTGAAACTCTCCGCCGAATGATATAGGACCGCCCTGCTGCAAGAAGCTTTGTGGGGAATTCGACATGGCGGGCGCTCGTTGATGCTCTAACGGGAGAAGAAGTCCCGTGACAGCCCCCAAGCCCTCATCTCTTATTTGGGCCCAATCGATGTCTTGTAGCAGCTCGAATGTGGGAGCGCCCGGAGGGGCGTTATTATGGTTGCATACGAGAACGTACTGGCTGATCACCAGCGCCGAAACAAAAAGGACAAGGTCGGGCCGAGTAAGGTGTGATTCGCGGATCCGTGATGAATCCAAAATGTCAAATACTTGTGCTGCATGGAGTACTGCCCTTCGCGCGCTTGTTGATTGGGACCATTTCACAACACGGACTAGAGCTGCTGAAGCGGTCTCTAAGCCATCACGACCGGAAGCAATTTCGAGCAGGTCTATATCCGCAGTGAGCGTTATGCACAGGTAATTCCAGCCCAGTGCATTCATTCGATTTCTGCCGCTTAGAATGCTTCCGTGTGTAGCTGGTAGCAAGAGGACATCAGATAGTATGCTCTTGGCCTTGCTATCCATAGTAAGCGCCTCGATAGGGCTGACTTGATGCAGCTCTGGGTGCGGGGTTTTCTCCATAAGCCTAGAGCGAGTGGCCATAACCTTGAGGTACAGTGCGCGAAGTAGGATCTGGGCCGAGTTGTTGTTGAGCGTCGATGGCGAAGTTGCATGGATATTACACATATTTATCCGTGGCATTGTGAGCTGTTTGCCCTGTTGGATTGCGTGTAGGAAGCTCGCAGATGTTGTTGATCCATCGAATAGTTCATCATCGCACGGAAGGTGGAGTTCCATCTTGTCTATGTCAATGACCCCAGCCGTTTTCATGAGTCGGGCGTATGCCATATCAAGCCAAGTGAAGCAAAATATCAGACTAAATCCCGTTAGTTGACTATCTTGACAAAAGAAGGGAGCATACCGTTTGATAGACTCGACCCGTGCCCAGGCCTTCCAAAGGCCACCCGAATCGGAAGGTATCTGACGAAGCTTAACGGCTGGATCGTCGCCTTCATTCGCTGCAAAGAGTCCCTGTCTGTCCGCGATCTAGTGGAAAAGAGGCTCATTTAGCTGTCTGCCGAGAACAGTGATGCACTTGTCATGGCTTACGCGAAGCATCTCTGCACAAATCATATGCGCCTGACACTCGTCGATTTCATCCTGGCCATGTCAGTGGCAGTTCAATATGGTGAAGGAAGCAAATCCTCAGGAATCCCATACACGGAAGCCTAGAGCGAGATAAGCCACGATCAACATCGATGCAAGAGTAGCGAGTAGCTCGGGTGGCGCACATTGGCCAACAGCCCGGTATGCCAGGTCTCTAAGACAAACACCCATCAATTTCTGAAAAGTGGATCAGCATTTGGGTCTTCGAAATTAATAGGAGGCAAAGAGGAGAATATACTTGGAGGTATCGACTGATAAAAGCTCTCGTACGCGTCCGATCTAAATAAGACAGACCAACCAGACACATTGCAAGCAAGAGCGAACTTGGCGTATTTCCTGCATCAAATGTGCTCTTGTGCATAAAAGGCAAGATTGGATGAAAGAATTGGAAGAAGAAGTCCAAACTTGAGTTGAGAATCTCTACAATAGGAAACGTATAGTCCGGTGTAGGAGTCGACGGATTGGAGGAGGCTTCGAGTTCTTTGCAGTACCTCATTAGGCGACTTCTGCATTGTTCGTCCATATAACGTGATAGCCGACGGTTATTGGGCGTAGAAGCTGTATAATTGTGGCAGGGATTCTGTAGTGCCGTAAAAATATTGTCTGCCTTGTGATGAATGACTTCTTTCCATAGACGTCCAATAAGGCGAGGTGCAGTCTTTGGCGTTTGCCTGGACCATACCCGTTGAATATGTTGTACTCGTCCCGGAGAAAAGAGCATCGGGCTTCTGTTGGTTGTTTCACTGTCGACGAATTTGTTGCCAGGAGAAGCCATCGATAATGGCAATGCGGAATTTGTGAAGTCGAGGTAACCCATTGACTCCATCGCGTTGAAGCTCAACTGAAAGTCGTTGGATAGTCCACCCAACGAAAACATTTCAAAGTCTTCGTTATTACGAGAACAATCTTGTTGGTTATTGTCTGCAAGTTGAAAAGCTGACTCAAGTTCAATATCCAGTTGCGACTCGAGCATCTGGGAAATCTCAAAAGGCAAATGGTCCAACTGACTCTCCCGTTGGTCGCTTTCAACATCTTGTATCGATCTCGTTGCTTGACCTTGGATCATATGCTGGCGCGGTGATTCTGGCTTATCAACATGGAGGAGTTGAAGAGTGTCCGGAGCACACCGATCGTTTGAGCTCTCGGCGCTGGCCTCTGAGCCAGCCACACCATGGGGGATAAGATCAGGTACTAGCTGCATGATGTCGCCATCTTCGAATACGACTCCACCAAGACCATCTTCAAGTGAAATATCTGGTATCTGGGACTCGGTAGAAGGCATTATGGTGTCTGTGTCTGGATCGGCCCTGGTCTGTAATGGTGATTGTTGATGAAATGTTGCTAGAGTTGGAGAGGGGACAGCCGATAGGAAAGACTGAGCCTGAGAGGGCTGCTGGTGGTTCCTGAGGGGTTGTGTGCTGAGTGTCGTCCTGGATCGTCGCTCTGGCATTGATAGGGAGATATTGTTTCCTCCGGTCGAAGTACCACTGCCAGCATCAAGCGATTGTCGTCTGGTTTGATCTCTTGGACGTTCGCCCTTGGACGCCTCCACGTATCGGTGGCTGATATCAGCCTCCAGAGAGTGGGTTTGTAGATGACGGAAAAGGACGTCACTTTGCAAAAGAGTGAGTGACTATTTACCATATTATTTAAAGCAGAGCATGATTACGATACTCACCTCCTAGCGTAACTTTTCCCACAAGTGCGACATTTGAAAGGCTTCTCACCCGTGTCTGTGATCGCGTTAGCTACGATCCCAAGCCTGGGCATCCTACAGAAATTGTTTCAGCATACGTGCTCTCTGATGGCGTCTCAGATGCTCCTCTTTGGTAAATACGCGATCGCAATATGCGCATTGCCTAAGTCTGCCTCTGGGGCGAATGGTATGACTTGACATAGCGATAGCAATCAAGACCAGAGCCTCTCGGAGATTTTCAACTGCGTTGCAATACAATACCGAGGAATCTCTAGAGGATTGAGCATCAATTGGCATCACGTCATGCTGCCTGTCAGTTGTGAGCTCCTCGGCACTCGTCGTGGTCATGATCGGAATTACTGCCGAAAATCCGCCAACGTTCCGGAACGAACCACCAAAAAGACCTCTCACCTCCACATCCAGGCACGACAGATGGGAGTGATCTCGGAACCTACCGTATATACTGAATGTTATCTTCTCTTGAAGTGCCGGCTGGTTCTTCACCCTTGAGCGAACAATTCCCTGTTGACCTGAAATCTTTAACGTGAGCGACACAAGATGTTCGATTGGGATACAGATTCATTCATGTCCGAATGGGACAAAAAGTACGTCTCTACTAATGTTAAGCCCGACGCACGACCGTACGAAAGAGACCTCTTTCTAGGTCTCAACTCCAAGTTGGCTACTTCTCATCCCGAGCTACAGAGCTACAGCCATGCAATCATTGTGAGTGCTGATTTACAGACCACCTACCACCCCACCCGACCCTATCACTGACTGACGAGTTTAACAGGCGGCAGCATGTTGTGCCGTCGGCCGCGCAGACGCCGTCGGCAGATTCTTCGATGATGTAACATTCGATTCAACACCGGAGATTTCGGAAAAAACATTTCTTTGCCTGAGAGAAGCCATCACTATCGTCTTCCCATACATTGGAATGCCAACTTGTATTCCCGCATGTTATGGCATGATTGGCGTTGTGCAGCGAAAAGGACCTACGTATGCCTCGACCCGAGTTCTTCGAAAGACCACAGTCGATGAGGACGATGTCAAAAAAGGCCGTGAACTTCGCTCCAGGATCTACAGTGGGGTTGGTAACTCGGATATCTTCAACTTGATGGACAAATACTTTACAGACTTGTGTAAGTTGGCCGCCGTTTATTCACGAAGGTGTCATTTGACTGACCTGGCCGCTTTAGTCACCTGCTCAACAGTCGTCACGTGGGGCTATCTCATCTCGAAATCCAACGAAGAGGTTTTCCAACCTCAAGAGTCGCACTTGATCATTGCAGCTTCGATAGCGGCATTGGGGGCTACTCGACAGACGAGGAGCCATATCAAGGCTACGCTGGGAATTGGGAACTCGGTTGCATGCGTCAAGAGCGTTCTGGAAGTTATCGCGGAAATCACTGAATGGGCTGATCGGCCTATTGGTGCTTTTGATGTGGATGCTCTTTCTCAGGAGATTCAGAAGGCGCTGAAGGGATGATGGCTGTGAGGCTATGCCTATCCGATAAGGCATGATAGACTAGGTACTTGGCAATAGATTAGGAGATTGAAAGATTGCTCGTCCGCTCCTGTGAGGAACTGAGTGACAATGAGCCCTACAGACATGCAGGTTACTTCTGCACATCCGTGAGTTGGGATGGTTCAACCGAGAAAGCCCCACCCACGTCATTTTTCTCAAACTTCAGGGTTGTAGTCCGTATTCTGGGAGAAATCTTTAATCCAGCTTCGTCAAGATGAATCACCAATTTTTCCTAGCCAAGTTTAATATATCTTGGGGACTCTGGGAAGCACATGCTATTGGCAGTGAACAGCGAACATTCCAGGAACTGTGGCGAAGTGACGAGGGTGCTTCCTAACAGGGAGAAAACTATCGTATTACGGGTGCACAGCATCTTGTGGGCAAATAATTCCAATCAATATACTATCTATGCTAAAGGCACACCTCTCCCCCCTTTCCATCATTTCCCATCCGACAATACTTGATTTGTACGCTCACCAGGCAACTCTTACGTTCGACGCGAGAGGATCTGACACAGAGCTGAGCGTAGCGCTGCTGTCGGATCTTCAGGTCGATCAGCAGAGCGCCAACCAATGTGCCGATCCGGCCGAACAAGCAGGACGCCGCGGTCAGTTATCTCACGTCTACCAGCCCACTCGCCAAAGACATCGTCGTAAGTACAGCGATAACCAACATAGTAGACAGGCAGCGCGACGCCAAGCTCATTGCTCACCGTAGCAGCTGCAGCTTCCCAAGGTTTACCACCGATACCAACCACAAGGCCGAAGCTTCCATGCTCAAAGATGTCCAAGATTGAAATACGCTTCTTCTCGCGCTCTAGCCAAGCGTGAGGCAAGTAGGCACCTGGGTGGGTTGTCGCCTCGTAATAGAGAACTGGGTCGCGTTGAAGGGCTGGGAAGGGTGTTCCATCGTCAACCACGGCACATGAGTTTTCGTAGCGATGACCCAATTGCACGCCGAGGGCATTTGAGCGGCGATTTCCGACATCGATTTGTTGTCTCATCGCTACACGACGCTCAGCTGCACCGTCAGCGTCTGAAAAGAGCTCCTCCAGTGATGCAAAGCCTTCCGCTCGTGACTGTCCTCGCACAAAACCCAGTGCCTTGGGAAGTGCGGCCATGTCGTGGAGAGTTGAGATGGCGTGGTCGACAACCTGTTTGCCAACAGGTTGTCTCTCTTGGTTGTAGCTCTCGAGGAGCTCCTCACCAGCTTGTCCCTTGATAACCATGGCCAGCTTCCACGACATGTTGTACGCATCTTGCACACATGTGTTGCTTCCCAATCCACTGGAAGGTGGATGACGGTGGGCAGCATCGCCTGCAAGAAATATGCGTCCGCGTCGGTACTCCTTTGCCACGACATGGTTGACTTGCCATTTTCCCTTGTGCTTGACACGGACTGGTAGTGATTCGGGAATGCCCAAGACGCCGCGAGCGTGTGCAATGATGGATTCGTCGCTCATATCCGGCTCTCCATCTGCTGAGTTGTACTGTCGGTTCACCACCCATTCATCCCAAGGCCTCTTCAGAATACAGGTACCTGAGCCGACCCAATATTCATCTCCTGGCTGTAGCATCCAGTAAATGCATGCTGGTCGATGGGCGACATATGGGGTCAGGTCCATCTCCACCCACGAGCTCAGCATACACATCAACCCGGGCTCACCGATAAAGCCGAAGCCGACTTTTTCGGCTACGAACGAGCGGGCTCCATCGGCGCCGATAGCATACCGAGCGCGAACGGTATACTCGCCTTTGCTTGTCCGCTCGCGTACCCGGCCAACCACGCCCTCCTCTGACTGTTCAATGTCGATGAGTTCGTGATAGAAGCGGATGTCGGCTCCCTTCTCTCGTGCTTTGCCCAACAGAATCGGCTCAAGTAGATTCTGGGCCGTGTTCCACATCTGACAAGGACTGGCCTTTGCAAAGTCGGTGAGCTGATGATCACCACCTCCATAACAGCTGTAGCGTCCAATTTCCATCCCCGTCAGGCTAGTAGCCATGACAAGACTGCCTACATCCGCCAGACAAGTCCCAGCCACCTGGACACGCTGCTCAAGACCCATCTCTCGAAAGATCTCCATGGTCCGCTGGTTGGTGACATGGGCACGTGGTGACGGCGAGGTACCGCTGTGTTTCGCGATTGCAAACACCCGTACTCCCTGGGTAGCCAGCATGGCCGCGAAGGAGAGGCCAACCACGCCGGCTCCCACGACGAGAACATCGGTTTCAATCTCTTGCATTGTTGATTCTTGAAGCAAGATGGCAGTTAGCACAAGAGATCAGATCCATGTGGGTGGGGCTAAGGCTTGCTCTTACATTGGGGGTGTGCGACTTGGGACGATGGATGGCGAAGCGTGATTCAGCAGGCAACGACAGCAGCGTGACCCTTGTATAATCGTACCAATTTAGGCCTATCAAAAGAGGAAGCTTGGCTGCCTTTCAAAGATGGTAAGAGGCTGAAGGTAGTTAACTGACGGACGCTGGCTGGTTGCTGCAAGGATAATATGTCAGTTGTTCCGGAAAACCACCACATAATTCCGGCGCAACCGAATGTAGATACCCCATTTTTCGAGACGACGTATGCCCCTCAATTCCCAGCGTATGGAGATGGGGCTCCGTGTTGGTAGCCGTGTGATATTGCCGTGGTTAGAAACATCACGAGGATGATGGAGTGGGGACATTCTTTCATTGGTGTTGTGGAATTCCCACTTGCTCACCAGCCAGCCCAGAGCGTAGAAGGGCCTTGGTACTTAGTGCCCACACACGGCATTCCGGGAACAAATTCAATGAATAACAGTGGTAATAGACAACAAGAAACTACCAATTTGTGCTATTCAATCATGGTAGTGAAAATGTCTTCAGATCAGCAGTAGTAGACTCGCTGGACATTAATTGAACCAGGCCATCTGGAATTTCTTCTTAGAAGAAGTTGCAATATTTCAATCATTCATTCGACCTAGACTTACGAACCATCTCGTCAATTCTTTTCCATGATGCTTTACCCATTTGACATCTTCTCTACAGCTCGGAACTATATGAGTTGGCGATGCAGCATAATCATGAGGTTGAGCCCAAGTAGTCTAGGCATGGGAGCGATTTCAGTGTGGAGATGGCTAGAGAAACGAAAATTTGGGGAAAGCACCGATGTGCGGGACCGGGTTTTCGGGTTTTCGGAACATGTTGAGCCCCACGAGTCCCCGAGTGCTCAGGGGTCTGCTGTTAGCCATTCTCTACCAACCAGATTTCGAATCAAGTTAGTTCCTCTTGCTCTAGTGCCTGTGCGGGTCATCTGCACGGTTTGATTCGGTTTCAACGAGGCAAACATCCTGAGAGCAAGGAGGCGAGGCCACCACCAACTGGCCGTAGAGACAGCAAAGGACCCGGATCTACAAGTCCAGAGACTAACTCATGCAAGCAAAGGACAACGATGTGACTGATATCTCTGGCATATCTCCATTGTTAAGCTGCAGGTCGCTATGTAGAGTTTTCGAGGGCCAGGAAATATCAGTAAAATCTCTTCATTTGCCTAGGTACGTTGAGTTGTTCCTCATTTCCCCCTACCCTGTAGCCTTGCCCAACCAAAAGAATCTTTTCCTTTCACGCAAAGTAACATGACCAAGATATGGCTCAAGACACCCGTCGCACAGCACTGAGTAAATGCCTCAAAGAGCAATGGCGATGATGAATCTGACGGGGGATAAATCAGTCTGGCTGGTCCTCAGACAATCAGCATTAACAGAGGGGTCCGGTCCGTGTTCATGCTCAAAGGCTAGCTTGGCTTCGTTCGTCTGGGACTTCTAACCATGCTCATCCCCGAGTAGCACAAGGAGCTGTATAGTGGACTAACTGTGCTGGATTAAATTATTAACACCAAAACATAGAAAGATACTTTGTCTGACTTTGTATGCAGTGAGGTAATTGGCTGAAATAAGCAACCGTGAGTTTTGCCTATGTCCAGAGCGCCATGTAACATGATCTTGTAACTTAGATATCTGCCGTTGTTCAATTTTCGATTATATCCAGCATCTATTCCCCGAAGTAGTAAGAGAACTCAGGGAGGATGAACTTGGGACGTATTCTATTCCCATGAATTTAACCACACCATAGTTTCCCTTTCCACCAACTTTAGATAGCAATTTATCCCTCTCTGCGGTTACAGATTACTAGTCAGAAAAAAAAATGCACAAGTCTTTCATAAGTAATAATTCCCACATATTCATTTGTGCCGCTAAGGGCAAGATGTCGGCTTGCTTGCATGGGCCTTGTTTTCAGCCATTGGCAAGCCAACACGGTGATGCTCACCTTGCAACCAGAGCCTAATCCATTCCCTAGTTCTATGGAGATATTGGAGCTTGCCTGAGCTTTGCACTAGCTGGTTTACCCGACAGTATTCCGTGTCCGGGCTGTTGGCCCCCTTTCTCAACTGGAACACACTGCAATTCCGAAGCTGGTGCAATTTCCGGCTATTGGTCCTCTACGGAATAGTCCCCGGGCACACTCTGTACACAAATGATTCAACATAGGCAAACAAGAATTCTTGTCAGTCAAATACTGCAGCTATCGTCACTTTCTCAAAATCCAATATTGTTAGACACCTCTCATCGCTACACTTCGCACACCTTACACATCACTCACAACTCAAACAACAGCCATGACTCCTCCTCGTGGAAAAGTCGCCTTCATTACAGGTGCAAATGGCATTACTGGAAACGCCATCGTCGAGAACCTGATTCGCAAGCCCGAGTCTGAATGGTCTGTCCACGCACCAAACAAAACGATACATCGACTTTGCTGACGGCGTAGGGAAACAGGTCCAAGATTATCATCACGTCCCGGCGAACTCCGACGCATAACTTCTGGCAAGATCATCGAGTCCGATTCATTGCTCTCGACTTCTTGAGACCTGTTGAGGAGTTGATTGAGAAGATGGCTCCTTTGTGCCATGATGTCACGCATGCATTCTTCGCCTCCTACGTTCATACTGCAGACTTTACTAAGCTAAGGGAGAGCAACATTCCCTTGTTTCACAACTTTCTTGTTGCCATCGATATTGTCGCTGCTAGCTCTCTGCAGCGCGTTTGTCTCCAAACTGGCGGCAAGGTACGTCATTTCTTCAAGACTATGGTCTGTCATATCTTGCTAACTGGTTGCTAGTATTATGGTGCCCATCTTGGGCCTACTGAAGTTCCCCTTCACGAGGAGATGGAACGGTACGAGGACCATGGCGAAAACTTCTACTATCCGCAGGAAGACTTCCTCTTCAGCTTGGCTGCCAAGCGGTCGTGGAACTGGAACATTATTCGCCCCAACGGCATTATAGGATTCACGCCATCAGGTTTGTTCTCTTTCCTTCTATGCTACCTCTTGCTAACCCTCTCGTAGGAAATGGCATGTCCATGGCGCTTACTTTGGCTCTTTACATGCTATGCTGTCGTGAAATGGGTCAACCACCTGTCTTCCCAGGCAACAAGTTTTTCTACAATTCTTGTGTCGAGGATTCATCTTATGCACCCAGCATAGCTGACATGAGCGTCTGGGCTGTGACAACCGAGCATGCAAAGAACGAGGCGTTCAACCACGCAAATGGTGATGTCTTTGTGTGGAAGCATGTCTGGACAAAGATCGGACGACACTTTGGCATCGAGGTAGGCCCACGCTGTGACGGATCGTTTCAACTAGAATCCATTGCTAATACCTATGTCAAGGTTCCGGAATTCACTGAATGGGCGGCAAAGGGAGATGAGCAACGCATGGCCAACAACTTCCTCATGACAGAGTGGTCAAAGGACAAGAAGGAAGTGTGGGCAAGAGTCGTGGCTAAGCACGGCGGCCAGCTCGAGGCCTACGATTGGGGCACTTGGGACTTTTTTGACTGGGCCGTCGGCAAGGCCTGGTGCACCATTAGCTCTGTGTCCAAGGCTCGCAAGTTTGGATGGCAAAGGTATGATGATACCTACGACACCTACATCGAGGCCTTCCAGTCATTCGAGAACGCTGGTGTTCTTCCACGATCGGATATCTGCCACACGGCAGCCGAGTTGCGCAAGCGGTCGGCTCTTCTGCCTCACCCCGGAAATGCTGTTCTCAGCTCGCCTAAGGGTAAGCTGGAGAATGGTACATCTGAGAATGGTGTCAAGCACAATGGTGTCCTGAACGGGTTTCAGAACGGTGACCTTGCAGCGGAGATGTAAGGGGCTGCTCTGGTATGGGTCTGTTGCATTGAACAGTGGCTTGCAGATATCGTATTCGTTTTACAATCCATTTTCCATGTTTTAGGTTTAGTCTAGTCTTGCAGTTTTAAATCTTTACTTGATTTGCATCCATGAAAACGCGCTGGTACGTTCAACTACTAAAATGCCACGACTCCCGCTTCGATCCAACCACCACAGCAAGCAAGCCACAGCAGCAAGGCACTACCGTAAGTTGCATAAATAAATTAATGAAGTTCCCAAAATGAAATCCTGCTATCTGGGATTGTGTTGAACTCTGCTGGTTGCCGAGGTTGCATCCAATCCCACCCTCTTTCTCTTAGGTAGGGAAGTTGAAGACCTCGCTGCCATTCATTCCAACAACTTCAGGTCGGTGCACAAACAGGAGCGCAATCAATCCATTTGGTCCAGTAAAGCACCAAGCATTATCGTCGGTTGCGATACAGGTCGCAAGTGATCTGTCGGGGACAATTATTCCGGGAATTCCTATCACCATATCGGCATGAGACGGAATTCTAATTCCGTGTGAAAGTTTATTTGCCTTGGCCAGCCAGGACTTCATTTTCCCCTTGTCTGTTTTATGACCGCCAGGGGTCTTTCCCTTCAACTCTCACCAGTGACCTGATCATTAAACTCTCTCAAGGTTTAGAGATACATGTCGACGTGAAAATCACTATACGTAATAATTATATTTGGTCAACACACATCATCATATCGGTAGTTGTACAGTATACTGGCGTGGCAGAACATCGATTCTAATCCAGCTACCTGTACCTAATGAGGGGCAACATGTTTGAGAGGCTTGGAAGACTTGGTCTAGTGACCTCCCTAAAGACACAGCTGATTACCACAAAGTGGTTAGCCTCACCACTGACAAGGCCTCGGCCAGTCTAGCTCAGTCCAAGCCAGGGTGCCATGTAAGCGACACCTTGCGGAATTTCAGGAGTGGCTTAGAAAACCCAGCAACTCCGCCATCAACTACGCTTGCTCCGCAGTACACCATCTTTCCCCACGGGGCCCCGGATTCGCAATTTCGGAACTGGGTCTTGGCTTTGCTCTGAACCCTCAAGCTGTCTTTGGAGAAGCTGTATTTGAATAAGCCTTCTGGCCAGTTTCAACGACGAGCAGTAGTTTTCTTTGACTCGCTGCACAGTTATTGGTCATAGTTTATTTCACGCACAGATCACAGATCATGGAGAAGCCACATGCAGACCATGTATCGCAGACCGAGAAGCCCGATGGGCTCCATGGGGTTGATGCATTCCCACTGGAGGCTCGTGCAGAAGCTGGAGTGCTTCTAGATGTGGCGGGTCCTGATGGAACCTCTCTTCGACTTGCCAAAGATGGACATGTAAGTGATTGGTCCTTTTACGGCGCTGAGATGTTTATTCTAACACTCCATGCTTTTCCTTAGACCGTACTGCTGCCTCAGCCAACGGACGACATGGACGATCCGTTGAATTGGTCCTCTCGGAAGAAGCACCTTATCCTTTTCACGGTGGCCTGGGCTGCCCTCACTGCCGACTTTGCATCTGCATCTGGCAGCGCCCCTATCATCTTGCAGGCGGTTGAGTGGCACAAATCTGTTGGTACCATCAACCAGACCAACAGCATCAGCGTCTTGATGATGTAAGTAGATATTCCCCCACAAAACTCGCTCGGAATGCATGCCAACAGGTGGTCACTTTCTAGGGCAGTGGGAGGCCTAATCTGGGTTCCCATGACTTCCTTCATCGGGCGAGCTCCCGCCTTGTTCTGGTCCACATTCTTCGGCCTCGTCTTCTCGATCGTTACCGCCGTATCTCCCAACTTTCCCTGCTTCTACGCCATGCGAGCCATGTCGGGACTGTTTCTTACATCTGGTCAAACAATCGCTGTTGCATTCATCAAGGACATTTTCTTCTTCCACGAGAGAGCTCGAAAGATCGGTCTCTGGGCACTCATGTACATCACGTCTCCGTACTTGGGCCCGCTACTCAGCAACTTTGTTGTGGGCGGCACGCACAAGTGGCAGGATGTGTTCTGGCTTGGTGTGGGAGTCGTCGGCATTGACCTACTCCTCATTATCGCCTTCCTTGACGAGACATGGTATAATCGAGATATCCCAACCTCGAAGCAGCCATCTCGTGGCCAGGGCTTTGGTTCCAGGATGCTCCGACTCACTGGTATCTGGCAGTTGCGACATCATTCGACATACTACGAGACGGCCTACGATTCTTTCAAGAGGTTCTTCTTGACTTTGTTCAAGCCCGTTCTCTTGCTCGTCTTGTTTGCCTAGTCAGTCTCTCCTTCTTCCCTTGTTTCATTTGCAAGCGCTAACCACAGTCACCAGCCTTCTCTGCTTCGCTTGGGCAATCGGTATCAATATCACGACTGCCATCCTCTTCGCAATTCCAAGAGAGGCGGGTGGTTATGGATACTCCTATTATGGACTGGGCTACCTTTACTTCTCCCCGATCGTTGGTGTTCTCTTTGGCGAAGTCTTCGGTCACTACTTCAACGATTATCTCGCTCGTCGCTACGTCCGAAAGCACAAGGGTGTGTTTGAGCCTGAAGCTCGACTGGTCACCATTTACATATCCGCCTTGTTCATGATGGCTGGCCTGATTCTCCTCGGGCAAGCTTTGCACAAGCATCTCTCTGTGGCTGCAGTCGCTATAGGATGGGGAATGCACAGCTTTGGCATCATGACCACCTCGGTTGCCGTGACGGCATATGTCTTGGATTCATATCCTTCTGCCCCCGCAGAGGTCTCCGGCTGGACCAACATTGCTCGAGCCATGAGCGGCTTTAGTGTCGGATATTTTCAGGAGCCTTGGGGATCCAAGGTTGGGTATGACGCGAGTTTCGGAACTCAGGCGGCTATTGTTGGTGCGAGCATGATCTTGATTGGCATTGTGCATCGATATGGTCATGTCCTCCGCCTCAAGTCTAGTCAGCTCAGGTAAAGACGGAAGATAAAGGGCGGCGATTTTTTTCGTCTCGCTAATTCGTTGTCGCGATCGGCTAAGTGATGGTGGCATGATATGGGTTAAGTTGCGCTCGCAGATAGGTAGTAAATAAGTTATTGGAATTGACACGATTATATTGTTTGTCATTAAACTTTGTTTTGACACTTGGTGCTCATGCGCGCGGGGGAGGGGCACATTGTTATTACGTCGTTGGAGGTTGGGTATAACCGTATAAACTAGTTGTGTTACGGCGACACCTGCTGAGCTGCTCCGAGGCCGGCGTCTGCCCCTGGGCGTGTGTGGCGCTGTGACTAAGTGGGTCATCGGGTTCCGGGTCTCGGGCCACGTGGAGGTTCGTCCACCCCGCCCCCCACTCTCCTGTGCGGCACTTTGAAGTGGACCACGGCGCGTCCCGAGCCGCGTGGGGGTTCGCCCACCCCCATGTTACTGTGTGGCGTTTTGTCCGAGTGGGTCATAACGGTCGCGTCTAATGCCACGTGGGAGACCCTCCACACTCCCCCTCCACACTCCTCCTCCATATTCCCCCCACGCACGTGGAATTCCTCCACAATGAAGATTCACAGTTAAGGTTTAACTCCCTCGGGACATCCGAAGTGTCGTGCCATGGAACCCAAGAGTAGTATTCCCGACATTTGCTTAGTTACGTCTGTGGTTAGCTTATGTTGCGAGACTTTGCAGTGGTCTATGGTTGGTGGGCTTTGAACACAAGCAAGCATCACATGAAAAGGCATTCTCTATTTTCTTTTATTTTCAGATATAAAAAGAAGACTTAAGAAATAAGAGAAATATATAAAAGATATAGTTAAATAATTATAGAAAATTATTTCCTTCTTTTCTCTTATATTTTATTTTAAACTAATCTTTCTTCTTTTCTTCAAAGACGTAGGGTAGCTTGTTTCGTCCACTTTGCTGAAACAACTTGGCGTCGGACCCCAGCCGGAATTTCGGGACTTGCAATGATCGGATCGGACCCGACCGAAATTTTGCCCCGCCACCAAATACGGTGTGTGGGGAGAGATTCTTATTGGTTCTTCACCTTCACTCGGCTCCAAGTCTGTCGCGGGTCTCCCGGCGCGCTCTCTTTTTCTCTCTCGACGGAATCAGGCAGTTCACCCACGGCTCACTCAAGCTCAATAACACAAGTTTCAAAACTGGGCGGTCAACATTCGGATTGATAGTTTATTTCTTACGAAATTCATTTGGGGCCTCACTAGAAATAATTGTGCACTTTTTCTCGTGAGCGATGGGCGGAACTGGGCATTACCATTTTGTCTATCGAACCATAATCTTCTCCGACCTTTCCGGGCGATACCGAAACGCGGAAACTTGTCATGATATGAGATGACTCTCATCAGCAAATATCGGCCCCACTGGAGACAACACTATGACATATATCTCATTCACATCCGATGTCATGTTGGCTTTCTGCTCAAAGTGAAACAGAGGCTCACCATCATTTCACTTTTCCTCGGTTTACGTCGGCAGCACTCTTAGTCACATCGTGAGCTTAATCTTTGCTCGAATTTCCCCATCGACTCGACAAGAGTTTTCCACCCGCAACCCTGCAGCATTCTCTTCCCATCAATCTAGTCCTTCACGAGGGCAAAAATCGCCAAGATGGAATCAAACCGGTCCGTGGCGGGATTTCGGAATTATATTCCGCCCAAGGATGTCCCCAGAAGCGTGGAGCTTACAGCATCCGACACCTACCAGTGGGCCAAGCATCGCTGTTCCGAGCCCTTCATGATCGGTTGGATGAAGGCATGGGAGGTGCTCTATCACGAACCCTACAAAGGAATTACTGTTGATGGCCATGTAATCCGCAACATCTATCGTCTGGCCGATAAGGAGGAGGATTTTGGGGCCCCAGTGGCGCAGATGACCACTGCAGCGCAGCATGTCATCGAGGTCGCTTCGGCAGAGGAACGCAAGGCCCTATTGAAGCCTGTTGATGCACCGGAATGGCGGAGTTGGATCAACCCCGAGATTTACGCCTTCAGACACGGTGTTCGGCTCGAAGAGGCATCCAAAGACTTGGTCGCTGCGGTGCATTCTCTTATGCGAGCAAGTCTGTCACCAGCTGGATACGAAAAGGCTCATGGATGCATGAAGGTCAATCAGTTTCTGGGCGAGGTCGTCGATGGCATAAAGGTCCTCAATGAGAACTCCTACAACTTTGTCATTTTTGGCACGCCTATGGTCAACGAGCCATGGGGCTGGCAACTCTTTGGTCATCATCTCTGCATGAACTGTTTCGTGGTTGGAACGCAGATGGTGATATCACCCGTTTTCATGGGAGCAGAGCCAAATGTCATTGACGCGGGGCCCAACAAGGGCGTTGAGCTCTTCATCGACCAGGAGCAGACCGGACTACGTCTCATGCAGTCGCTGGACCCGGGTATCCAGAAGGCTGCGCAAATCTACACGAAACTAAACGGCTCCGAGTTTCCGACCTGGCGACATCACAGAGCTGACCAAAGACACTTGGGCGGCGCCTTTCAGGACAACCGAGTGGTTCCATATGAAGGCGTGAAGGTAACGACATTCTCAGAGACCCAGCAGACCGTCATTCGCAAGATTGTCGCCATGAGCCTCAACTACCTGCCGGAAAAGGCATTGGCGGCCAAGATGCAGGATATATCTGCTCACTGGGATGAGACATGGTTCTGCTGGATTGGCGGATTTGAAGATGGGGATGCTTTCTACTACAAGGTGCACTCTCCTGTCGTTATGGTCGAATTTGATCATCACTCGGGCGTCTTCCTGAACAACAAGGAGCCTTTGCCATTCCACATCCATACCCTGGTTAGGACTCCCAATGGCAACGATTATGGAAAGGAACTGCTGCAACAGTACCGGCAGAGCAAGGGCGAGGCGTCCTCTTAGACTGTTAAGTAGTTAGATTCTGAATGAACTATGAGCGTCGTGTTTCCAGACGATGATGCCGAGAGTCGAACTTGCACGTGCTCCCTGGTGGTGAGGATCAACCACACATTTTCGCATGTCTAGTAGTCCTTATGTACGCATTAGTAGCCACAGCACACGTGTGATCCGAGTTGTTACACCGTAGCGCAGACGATTGGGCCTTGCTAGCAATGAACGGGCAACTTGTCAATGAACTTCGACAGAGGAGAGCAGTCAAACAAAATTCCAAGTCCTTCAATTCTCCCCCATGTCCCTTCCTTCGAACACCTACGCGTCAAATGCGACCGCATGGATGGTCTCGATACGGAACGTGGGTCTTCCAGCGCACGATCTGCGTATGCTCCGCGGAATGCGCGGGGGAGGAATCCTGGGACCTCCCTGATATGGGTGAAAATGGATATAATTGGTCTGCTCCCCTGCAAATATCGGGTTAGGGGTCTTCTAACTGACGGAAGAGCCTCGTAAAAGATCGGATCGTGACGTATTTCGGACGATCCCACTCTATGTACGAAAACGAACGCGACGGGATAGTGAAAGACCCGTGATCCCGAAGTGAAGGACCTGATGTGGATAGTCCTCATCTCCTGGCACAAGATGTTGAAGTACCGAGGTATATATTGGCAAGATCAGTGAATTACTTCAAGACAACCGTTTCTTTCTCATGCCGTTCGCTTCTTGAGAATTCTCTGCTGAGGATCTTTATTGAGTTGTCTTTCTTTGGCCTGCTCCTGCTTTGTCAAGTCGTTCATAGACCATGAACCTCAATAGTAGGCTTTCCATTCTCCTGTCTGGGATATTGGTAGCCTCCAGCGTCAACGCGGCCCCCAACAGCTGGCTCCCGACCAACCCGACTGTACAACTCCAGAACGGGACAGTGGTTGGTGTCCACAATCCCGAGTTTAACCAGGACTTTTTTCTCGGAATTCCTTTTGCTCAACCTCCCATCGGGGATCTCAGATTCGCTAAACCGGCACCCCCGGTAGCATGGTCAGGAATCAAAACCGCAACCGAATATGGACCATCATGCGTTGGCAACTCGCTTGGATTGGCAGGATTTAGTCAAAACACGACGAGTGTGATGAGCGAGGACTGTTTACACATCAATATCGTCAGACCGGCTGGGATATCTAGGCACTCGAAGCTTCCTGTCCTGGTTTGGATTTATGGCGGCGCCTGGATGGACGGAAGCGCCAATGAACCACGATATAATGGTTCCTTTTTGGTTCAATCTTCAGTCCAGATGAACTCACCTATCATCTTTGTCAGCTTCAATTATCGCCTAGGCGTCTTTGGAACGCTTGCGGGACCAGTATTTGAACAGGCTGGTCTGATAAACCTACTTCTTCACGATCAGCGCCAGGCCCTTGCATGGGTGCAAGAGAATATCGCCCGGTTTGGCGGTGACCCTTCACATGTTACTTTGATGGGAGAGTCTGCTGGAGCGGGCTCTATTGGATTCCAGCTGCTTGCCCATGGCGGTCGAGATGACCGACTTTTCCACGCCGCCATTGCTGAGAGCGGTGGACCCTTTTCCGTGTATGCTTTCCAGAACAGCTCTCAGAGAAAGTCCGACTTCGATACAGTCCTAGATATAACGGACTGTGCTAATGCGACCGACTCTCTTGCGTGTCTTCGCAAAGCGCCAGCAGAATCATTGAAGAAGGCCAGCCTGCAGGTCCAGCCATATTTCACAGTCGACGGCGATTTAATACTGGATCATAACTCGCGCCTCCTGCAAAGGGGACAGTTCCTACGAGTTCCTCTCCTGATAGGTGTAAATCGGAACGAAGGAACGTCGTTCCTGAACACTGCGCTGTCCGGTCCCTTCGTTACAGACGAGGATTTCATCAAGTTCGTCAGGGCTTCTATAGGAGACTACGAAGTTCCTGACCGTGTCCTAGAACTCTGGCTGCAGGAATATCAAGAAGAGGCCGAGTCACCATCTCCTGCTGGCCTGGGAACTGTTCTAGCTAATCCGGGGCCGGAGTATGGCCCTGGTTACGGTAGAACAACACTCTGGATCGGTGATTTCTTGCTCGGCGCAGGTCGACGATATGCCAACCAGGTATGGGCCAAACACCACGTCCCAAGTTACAGTTACTTTTTCGACGTGGCACCAGCCAGCCTGAACGCAACGACTATTGGCGCAACTCATGCTCAGGAGCTTCCCTTCGTGTTTGGAAACAGCAATGCCACTGGCTGGGACTTGGATCCGTTTCCAAAGGATGTCGGTTTGAGAGAGAAATATCTTGATCTGGTTGAGGTGATGAGTCGCATGTGGATTAGCTTTGCTGTGAATAAGAATCCAAACTTTCACAAAGGTTAGTAAGGCATGCCTCCTCAATATTCTCTATCTGACACCGAAATTAGTTCAGAGACAGACACCAGAATGGCCAGCCTATTCACTGAAGCACCCACAGAATTTAGCTTTTAGCGCTGATCGTGGACTATCCATCCAGCCGGATACATGGAGGGCAGATAGTATGGAGTTTCTGTTCAACACAAACCTTGACCTCGGAAAGCGTCACATATTGGTTTGATTCTGATATCTTTAGATATCTTTTAAATTAGTTTGCCAGAACATTCACAATGAATGGAGTGCAGAGCTCACATGCGTTGCTCTAGAGCGTGATAAAACAGCTACAGCATAGCTCATAGGATGCTTATCGGCTAGTAAGTCGATCTAGTATTATGTACATAACGCTGCAATAGAGAAGTCGCGATGGCTACAAGCTCCAGGGCTGCAACGCTCATCGCCTACACTGGTCTCCGACTTTCTGGATGTCCTCCTCGCTCATGACCTCTTCCACATAATTATGCCCCTCCCTAAAAATCA
Source organism: Fusarium ambrosium (assembly GCA_003947045.1). Classification (NCBI taxonomy): domain Eukaryota; kingdom Fungi; phylum Ascomycota; class Sordariomycetes; order Hypocreales; family Nectriaceae; genus Fusarium; species Fusarium ambrosium. The sequence goes on from NIZV01000290.1 coordinate 42,175, forward strand.
CAGAAGTCTTTCGAAGGGAGAAAGGAATACCTCTCTGCCGTTTCTCGTGCGGAGCCCGGTTTAGAGACTCAAAGCGTACCCGGTGAAACAGGCTCAAACGCCGATGATGTTTAGTCTATTTGCGGAGAGAGTGTTTATTAGCCGAAACCAGAACGAATGTGACCGAACCCCGCATTTAATACCCACCAAACTCTATTCAGCTCCCTGGCGCCCAGGCCGGACTCAGCCAACGCAATGTTAGCATCATGTCACCATCGACACGTATGAATCCCGAGCGAGTGGAAATACAAGACCCCCTCCACGAAGAAGACCTCACGTCGCTGGAACATGTCGATCATGCAAGGGCTGTCGCCAGAAGAAGGTAGGCATCTGTCCTGCTCTGTCCATTAGGAGATCCACGCAAGCCCCAACTAACTCGAGCCCTGTAGGTGAAATGCGATGGCCAGCGCCCCCAGTGCGGCGCATGTCGGGCTAAGGATGTTGACTGCGAGTATCCGCAAGATGCGAGACGTACAGTCGTTCGCACGCGGAAGGAGGATATCATTGCCTTGCAGAAACAGGTTGAGGAGCTGAAAGAGCGGATGCTCACTCAACCTCGCCAGTCACTATCAGAGAGCATGTCGTCGAGTCTAGGGACGATTCAGCTTGAGGCAAGCCCAACACTTCCTCAGGTCGAGAACAGCCTACCGAAGGATGCCACACCCTCTTCTAATAGTTACCCGGATGTTGGCTCCGGCTATCTGGTTTCAGGTGGTACACCCCTCAGCTCTCGCAGGGCTAATCGATGGATCATTCCATTGCCTGATGCAACAAGCGTTCATTCAGGCCCGCGAGGGTCGGCGGCAGGTGTATCGCAGGACGAGGGTTTTCCATCGTCACAGCAAACTCCTGGAGAGGCCGATTCAGATGAAGACTCGCCTCAAGTCTATGGGGCCATAAGCCTGCTTTATGACCAATCCTCCGCAATACAACTGGCAACCAGACAAAACCAAAGCAATGAAGACAGTTCGGCAAAGGATGGAGCACGCGATCGTCTTATAGCTTACGCCGCTATCTATCGACAAGAGGAGATCGCTCTGCGTTCATCGCCTAGTCTGGGAACGAATATTGATTTTGATGGCGTTCCTATGGATACCGCCATGCATTTATTGGATTTACATTGGAATCGTCAACACCTGTCCTACCTACTTACCTATCGCCCTGCTATCATGGATAGTCTGATCAACAATGGGCCGAATATAAACAAACTGCTTTTAAACGCCATATACCTGCAGAGCAGCTTGTACAGCGACAGGACAAGCCTCGCCTCAGATCTACTGAACCTATCAACTATCGGCACTGCTTTTTATGAACGATTTAAAGTTTTACTGGCTAATTATATTGATAAGCCGACGCTACCGACTATCATCGCCCTGCTCACTTGCGGCGCATGTTTGGTTCCTCGTGGAAAGCAGAGTGCCGGATGGGTGTACTGCGGGATGGCTTACAGAATGATGACCGACTTGGGGTATAACTTGAATCTCAAGATAACGCCTGAGAGTAGAGCAGGACTCAGACTTTCTGCTATCGAAGTTGAGATGCGTCGGAGAGTTTACTGGGGAGCCTACGTCAATGACAAGTTCCAGTCGCTATTCCTCGGTCGTCCTCCAGCCATGCCGGAATCAGCTGGGTCTGTTTCCCAGGAGTATCTAGACTCTTATGAGGAGAAGGAGGAATGGAGACCGTATGTTGATCCATTAGGAGGTACCCTCTCGAACCCTTCCTCCAACGCCCACATTATCGCGTACCCAGGCCGACCTACGTATGCGCTCAGCACATTTCGGTGCCTACTGCAGCTCTGCAGAATTGCGGCTCGGATTATTGAGGCCTTCTACTTAGCCCACAGTCCCGAAATCCCCATGACTTCTCTTTTACAGACCAGGAATGAGATTAGAATACAGCTTGGCGATTGGAAGGAGAGTATACCCTCTTGGCTACGATTCAACCCAGATACAGATAGCACACCACCGCCACACCAGATCACACCTCAGTAAGTCCAACTCTCGGGAACTTGCCCACTCCCGCTAATCTTTCCTGAAGCACTATCTACTGGACCTTGATCATCTTGACGGAACAGGCCTTCCTCGACCGCGGCCGCTTCAACTTCACTCTAGACCCAAGCGACCAAGAAGAGAGCAGACAAATGTGTATTGAAGCTGCACTTCAGATCTGGAAGCTGATAGAAGCGTATAAGAAGACATTTACGCTCAGACGTGCCCAGTACGGCATTTCGTATGCCACATACTGTGCCGTCCTTGTTCTACTCCAGCAAACCGGCCAGGACAGCAATACCTATTTCGAATGCATCCAGTTTTTCTGGCTTGCGCTACTGGAGTATCAGAGAGGCTGCAGTTATGGTCTGAAGAGACCTCTGAGGCTCCTCAAGTCTTTGATGCAGCGGCTTGAGAAGGTTACTGGGAGTATGGACGTGGAGATGACGACAACCAACACTCCAGACATTAGTTGTAAGTGATCAGTTTTGAGAGTAATGTTCATGCTGACCATGACCGATAGCTTTTCAAGCTGAGATGGACTCGATCTTGGGGCAGAATACTGGAGACTTCCAAGGTACTGATCGTTGGAATGAATGGTGGCAAGGAGGTGTTAATCAAGAAGATACAATATTTGGCATCGCGGATGACACCATATTGGGAATGTATATGTAGGAGTCGGCGATAGTATGGAAGCGAATCATGTCTGGCCACAAGAGATTGCATCATAGTGAGTAAAGGGAGTGTCCTCCCAAAAAGTCAATAATTGCATGAGATCTAAGTGTTGCTCTATTTCATGTCAAATCTATTTATTCTTCCACCAATGCAAGGTCAACGGCAGCTTCAGCATGAACAATGCTCGTGTCAATAATAGGCACCGAACTATCCTCCTGTGAAACCAACATACCAAACTCTGTGCAACCAAGAATGATCGTCTGTGCTCCTCTGGCAACCAAGTCTGCTATGGCAGCCTTGAACTTTTGCCTCGTTTCAGGGAGGAAGATGTTTTTGGCAAGCTCCTGATACAGCGCATTGTGGACGTTCTCCTGATGCTCGCCCTCTGCAATCAAGACCTTCAGTCCAGCTTTCTGTAGACGGCCTACGAAATAGGTCCCGGTCATGGTGTAACGACTGCCAAGAAGACCGACGGTGGAGTGGCCGTTGTCAAGGGCCTTCTTCGCAGCTGCATCAACGATGTGAAGCATGGGCAAGGACACTGCCGGCGTGATAAAGTCCTCGGCAGTGTGGACAGTATTGCAGGCTAGTAAGAAGAAGTCGGCACCCGCAGCCTTTAGCTTCATTGCTTCAATAGCGAGCAGTCTTCCAACTTCATCCCATCGTCCCTCAGTCTGCGCCTTCTCGATAAGAGCAAAGTCCGTTTGAGCGAGAACTAGGGTCGGCGTCTGAAGACCGTTGCCTGTAGTGCGTTCTTTGTAGTATTCGTTGATTCTTCGATAGTAGACGAGCGAGCTCGGCCAGGCAATGCCGCCGACGATGCCGATTGTTTTCATGGTCTGTAAGGTGATTAGCGCACGGCTTTGAGCAGCAATGATGTTTAGACATACCGCTGTTGATTCTCTGAGATAGGTAATAAATAGCTTCGAGTCGAATTGCGAAGAACTGGTAGACATCCAAAACCAATCCGACATGCTCTTCTTATCTTACCAAAGGCTCTGGTGCTTGTCCGTTGACATTCGGTACCTTGAAGTTCCGACACGGCAATGTAATATCCGAAGTGTGGAACGGCTCCATAGACTGTCATGTCAAAGCCTTTCTAACCATGTAGACACTTAAGCACCAACTTTCCAATTGCAGAAGGCCTGTATGACGCAAGGCGACGTACGAAAAACAAAGGGTAGCAGTTGAGGAGGCGATTGAAAGAGCTCAGGTTTCTCGAGGTATAGCGGCGGTAAGCCAACTCCAATCGCGAGAGCCAGCTATACTCACAGAGATATGAATGCAGCACACGGATATGGAAGATCTGAGCCGGATACCTTATTCCCGATACTGGGGAGGTCCGGATACTAGAATCTCCGCTTTCGGCACGCGACGGCGCTGAACCGAAGGTTGCCTCGTTGACAAGTCGTGCCCGGATGTTTGAGTGTCCGGCGGCGATGATATGATACCGATATCCATTCCGGGGTGGTCTAGAGTAACCTATTAGATCTCTATGGTGGGCCCATAGAGATGGCCATCGCTAATCAAGGCGTTGACCCCATATTCACCCATGCTCGTCGTCAAGGTGTTGATAACTTGGCGTCTTTGGTGCCATATCATCTTGTTGCAACGGAGGAACCTGTATAGGTAATGACAAACACAAAAGTCTGAAGGAAGCTGTTACTGAAAATTCTTCAACTTGTAGAGCTAGATACCTTGAATTCAGCTGTCATCTGCTGAGCATGCCATGACTTGTTGCTGTTGCCCGCCTAAGCCTCGTCGTATGTTTTGCCCACACAACCCCGGATTTACCCCAGGACACTCCGTGACCCCGGCATAAGAAAAACGCTAGCGAAGGGCGCATCTAAGCGGGGATGACTGGGTCCGGGTTGATAAGGAGGCTGGCAAATGATTGATCAAAGTGTGATGCGGGCTATCCAGGTGGCCATATAAGAGAGCGGATTCCTCCCACAACGCTTATTTTCTTCATCACATCTTCTCATATCTTTATAGGAAGCAGAGCCACACAATCCTTTGATACTGTACCCGCAACATGGAGATAGAATCCAAGGTCAGGCCTAGCGATGAAGTCCTTGACCGGGTGGACTCCGCACAGCAAACCGACTCTGTTGAAACCGACAACGAGCTTCGCCGAGGTTTCAAATCCCGACATGTCAACCCGGATCCATCGGCACAGGCTTGATCATTGGCAGTGGTCAAGCACTCGCAGCCGGAGGCCCTGCCAGCATTGTCATCTCATACTGTCTTCTCGGAACTTGCGTGTTCTTCGTCATGACGGCCTTTGCAGAGATGGCCATCTTTGCCCCTATGAATAAGGGTTTTAGTGGTTATGCTACTCGATTTTGTGATCCTGCTCTTGGGTATGGTTCCTCCACTCGTCTCCATGAGGCCAGCGCTTACTCTTGCAATAGTTTTGCTACAGGCTGGAACTACTTCTTCAAATACTCAGTCTTGCTAGCAAACAACCTAACAGCAAGTGGCCTGATAATTAATTATTGGCGAGAAGATATCAACGTTGGTGTGTGGATTGCTGTCTTTGGCTCTGTGGTTGTCGCGCTCAACGTGAGTATCCCTCCCCCTTCAATCAACGGCTAGACTAATGTTAGTAGTTCCTCCCTGTGTCCAAGTTTGGAGAAACGGAATTCTACTTCGCCATAGTCAAAGTCATAGTCCTCGTCGGAATGATCCTGGCCTGCTTCATCATCTCCCTCGGCGGATCGCCTAGCGGCGATAGAATTGGCTTCCGGTATTGGAACGACCCAGGAGCCTTTGCCCCTTATCTAGCTGAGGGTTCTCTCGGAAAGTTCCTTGGATTTTGGGCTTGCATTGTTCAGGCTGCTTTTATGTTTATGGGCTGTGAAGTCGTCGGCATTACATACGGCGAGGCCAGGAACCCACGCAAGGCTATCCCTCGGGCTGTCAAGCAGACAATCTGGCGGATTGCCTTCTTTTACATCTGCGGCGTCATTGTACTTGGAATGAATGTCCCATACACTAATGAGCTTCTACTTGGTGCAAACAAACAGAAAACAAGCGCTTGTGAGTGGCCGCCCGACAATGAAGGGAGCTCTTACTGATCTTAATAGCTGCCTCGCCCTTTGTCGTCGCGTTCAGACTTGCTGGCATCAAGATTCTCCCAAGCGTTGTCAATGGATGTTTTTTGGTCTTTACGATCAGCTTCGCCAATTCTGGTAAGCTCGAGGACGTCCAATGTCTGGGCCTTTATCGTTAACGACTTATTAGATATCTACATCGCTTCTCGAACGCTGTACGGTCTTGCCAAAGACAAGCAAGCCCCAGCCATATTCGCCAAGACCAATTCCCACGGCGTCCCCATCTATGCTGTTATGTTATCATCCTGTTTTGTCCTCCTCGCCTTCCTCAACGTGTCTACATCCTCAGCCACAGTTTTCCGGTACTTTGTATCTCTGTCTACGGTATTGGGCCTCGTCAACTGGCTTAACATCCTCATCACCTACTTCTGCTGGTTGAAAGGTCTACAGGCTCAGAATATTGTTCGTGGCGACTTGCCATGGACGGGTGTTTTTCAACCTTATGGTGCATACATCACCTTTGTTCTGACGATCGTCGTCATTTTCTTCAATGGGTACAAAGCATTCATCCCCAACTTTGACATTGCCACGTTCATGGCTTCCTATATTGGGGTCGTCGTGTACGTAGCCAATATTGCCGCATGGAAGCTGTGGAAGCGGACTCGAAGGGTAGCGCCTACTGACATGGACTTGGTCACTGGGAGACGGATCTACAATGACGAAGCTGAGGAGGAAGTCAAACCTAGGGGGCTCTTCAAACGGCTGGCTGGTGCTCTATGGGGTAATTAGGAAGACGATCAGAGTTCCATAGAAGATATCCTCTTCTGTTTAGTCATTCCGAGGCAGGGCTTCAACACACATCTGCGTCAGTGCAGGGCCATCTTAGTGTCGGGAGAGTTCATAAATTGGGCACATATAACAAGTAGGAAGATCAAATGAGAATCAATCTGACAGTCGTTGAGTTCGCGGTATCGTATCTCCTTCTTCTGGGCCAGTTCCGACGCAACGAGGCGAGACTGTCCCTTCGGAACCCGGGTTTGCTCTTCCAGACTAACGATGCCAAAAACGCACTTGCCAGGCAGAGTCTGCGCGAGAGCCTCCATCACTTAGTAATGACATCTGAATCCCGGAGTACCTAACTAGATTGAGTTCTGATAATTAAAAATAGCATCGTTAAAAGCGTGATGCCTGCGTCAGCCCACCCAGTGCTTAATCATCAGCCTTCTGCACATATAACACTGCCGCTCCCTGCCCCCGCGTCTCCCTCGCTTTTCTTTCATGCATACATTTTCAACAATGGCGGACAATAGGCCACGTGATAAACCAATAACTACATTGTTTCGGTTCGGATATCCAGAGGAGACTCCGATTGATGCAGCCTTATTTCGCCCACTCAAGGCCCAGGAGAATGACTGGCTTCAGGTTAGTACTTTCTGATCAGATCTTTGAGATACCACCTCTAACAACGACTGGATACGCTATGGTCAAGTTCTTGAGTCTCCCGGGGAACGTATGCTTGTGGTGGCTTGGAAATACTCCCAAGCCTGGATCAAATTTTCCGAATCAAGTCATTACCAAGAGTTGCTGGCCAATCTCGGGACCCATTCAAATGATACGCTAGTAATGCAGGTCGTCGACTTCAACAGAGAATATCCCTCACGGGCCTTGTCATCACACACCGAAATTAGAACCGTTTATTTCCCACTCTCGATCCCCCCGGAAACACGCGAGGCGGTACGGAATGTTGAGGGTTTGGTGACTACGGCGGCTTTCGGCCCGAGGCTGCAACATCTGAGTCCCTATGTATTACGGCCCATCTTGGGTTGGATCGAAGGCACCCAGAAATGGGAGGGGAAAGATGCCGTGGTGTGTGTGTGGATTCACACTTGGAAAAGCGAGAGGGCCGAAGACAAGTTCAAAACTACGGGATGGCTCGCTCGATTCAAGGATGAGAAACTGTCTAAGCCGCTCGCTGTTGATCTCTTTGAACAAGACTTGAAAGATCTAGGCGCATTGGGATGGAAGGACTATCACGTGAACTTTCAGAAGACTGGCTATATCCCGTAACTGAAACAGGAATAACACTATTATTTATTATAATTGTCTCTGAACTTAATAGTGATTTTTTATATAGGATTATTATTAGCAGCTATGTTAAATTAGTAGCATTGTATGCAAATAAGGGGAGCACTACTCATTAAAGTAGCGCGCGCTATGCTTCTTTTTAGTTTAGTATTGAAATTCTAACAAGTTAAACCTCTATCCTGCCTTTCCAGACAGCCTGAGACAGGCTAACTATACAGCAACGCAACATAGCTTATACTAGAGCTTCGGCCGGAAATCATTTAACATCCATCTAGACAAAGGGTTAATATAGTATTTTACAAAGAGCCTTAGCTTACTAAGGTAACTGCACACTGCATGCACTTGCAAATATGGATTAGCGCCGTTGGGCCAAATTCGATGCCCAACCCATCTGTTTCTCTAATCTATTCCAAGTCAAGCTACCACAATTACTGATGTCATTGACAGCGACCCTACCATGCAGCCATAATGGATCGCTCAACACGCACTAATGGTATCGCTAGCGCCATCGCGCTTTGCGACCAGACGATTGCCGCGCTCGCTGACCATCAGAGCAAGGTGGTGGCAAGGCTCGCTGAGAGGTGTCATGAACAGAGAGACGTACTGTATCGCTTACAAACACTCTTTCTCTCAAATGACCGCCTAACCCCTCGCGCTGAGTTGGATCAGATGTCTGATGATGTGCTCACGGCAACCTTCGTCGCGCTGACTTGTCTCTGTCACGAATTAGAATCGCTGCCACAAGCCCCTGCCGAGAAGAGTAGTTTCCTCAAACGCCTCAGCAAGAGGATATCTAGGAATAAGAACTCTGACCCGCTTGCCCGATATCCAGCGCTAGTCAACAACCAGACCAAGTGGCTTATCCTCGTCGATGAGCTTCTACGCATGTAAGTTCAACGCATCTCTTCTTGAGTTTCGTCGACTCACACAAACTTCAGTCCATCTACACACGACGACATCGACAAAAGGTTGCGCAAGAAAAGGGCTCTTGTGGAAGAGTGCAAGAAGCAAGTTCTGGAGCTTCGACAACAGTTCCCTGACCTACTCTTCCCGGACTCCGTTCTTAGCATCAAGCAGCCTCGTCGAGACGCCGAACCCACCTCTGCCAGAAATAACAAATTGGGAGATGGCCACATGTCAGCTAGCCTCCAGGATGACAACAACCAAGATGCAGTTCCGCAGATGGAGGGCATCGATGGAAACGCAACTACTGGACCGGAAGTGCCGCCAGATAGGCCGGTTGAAGATCACGTCCTGTTTGAGGACCTATGGCAGGCGGCATTCGAAGGACTGCGCAACCGCGACGAGGATCTTGTCGTCGACTACGAAGACCACATCAATAATCACGCGCTGGGCAGGAACGGCGGCGCATTGGCGCTTCGTTCACCTGACTCTGTTAGGACAGTTGTCAACGAGCTCGTGGACTACCGACAAAAGAAGCAGTGGCAGTTCAACGCTTTCGGGCAGAAAGTAGCAGGCCGAGAGCAGGTCGAAAATTTGCTCAAGTTCGTTGTCTGGTCGCAGGAAATCGTCAAGGCGGCCGTCAGCGCCCAGCCACACTTGGCCCTGGCATGGACAGCGGTGTCGATTTTCTTTCCCGTATGCCCCCCCCTACTGATCCTCCCATCTTATTCAAGTTAACAATCGCTAATGGCAAAAAAAGCTTATTCAGGACCAACTCTCCAAGCATGCTGTGATGCTGGACGGCTTCAACATGGTCTCGCGCATTCAGGTATTCTGGCACATCTGTGAGATATTGTCAGTGGAACGAAGAAAGGAGTATCCGGAACTCACGACCTGCGTAGTGGACCTCTACACCAATATCTTGGAGTACCAGGCCCGCGTCGTCAGGCACCTATCCAGGTCCCTACATCATCGGGGAAAAGAGAACGTTCTTGATGGTCCCGACTGGAAGCAAATGGCAGATGGCATCAAAACGAGTCACGAAGGCTGCCAGGCGCTACTCCCGGGGCTTCAGCACCAAGAAATCAAAGAGAAGTGGGAAGCGACACTCCGAGAAATTTCGGAATCGCGGAAGCTTCTACTTGACATCTGCGGTCTCCTACAGCAGCAGAAGGAACAAACGCAGAGGCAATTCGAGGACGAAAAAGAAGCAAAGTTGTTGCAACTCCTACCTTCAAACTACAGCGATGGAAAGGACTTCAACCCGAAAAGAGTTGACGACACGTGCAGGTGGTTTCTGAACGATCCGGACTTCCTCAGCTGGCGCAGTAAGAAAGAGTCCAGCCTGTTGTGGCTCTCGGCTAGTCCAGGCTGTGGAAAGTCGGTGCTCGCACGTTGCCTCATCGACGAACAGGAGTTAGTGACATCGCAGCTGACGTCTACCGTCTGTTACTTCTTCTTCAAGAGCGGCATTGAAGAGCGAACCCACGACACGGACGCACTGAGTGCTATGCTGCATCAGGTCCTCACTCTGGACATGAGCTACAAGCTCATTGAGTTTGTGTTGCCCGCCTATAAGGACTGTGGCGCCGACCTCCGCAACAACTTCAAGAGACTGTGGGAAACGCTGCTTGATTGTGCCACGTCTCCAGAGTCAGGACAGATCATATGCGTCTTCGATGCGCTTGACGAGTGCGAGCAAAAGAGCCGAGGCCGGCTTCTCACGGAGATCAAGAGCTTTTTGCAATTGCACTCGTCTGGTCAGCTTTTGCGTTCCTCGGCAGTTCTCAAGTTCCTCATCACCAGTCGACAGATAGACACGATCGAGGTCCCGCTCTCAATGCTGGACGTGTCTGACCGTTTCGTCCATATCAGCGGAGAAGACAAGACGGACGACGTTGCAAAAGACGTAAGGCTCTACGTCGAGGCTTCTCTTGGCGTCATAGCTGTACCTCTGAGACCCGGGGAACGTCACGACATAGCTAGTCTCCTCCTTGGGAAGGGTGCCCACACGTATCTCTGGCTGCAGACTATCTTCTCCGAGATTGAGCAGAACCCTGCTCAGTATGGGCGGGTTGTCGACATCAAAAACCTTATCGAGAGGACGCCGTCTGACTTGTACGAGGTCTATGAGAAGAATCTCAACAACTGCGCAGAGGCGGAAGACACAAGGAAGCTCCTGGAGCTGGTCCTCGCGGCGACTCGCCCCCTGACGCTCGACGAGGCAAATATCCTACTGTCCATGTCTAAGTCGGCGATTAAGTACACCTCGCATGCCAGTGTGGCAAGAGATGGTTGGGCCCAAGACCGCTTCTCTACCTTTGTGCGGGACACGGGCGGGCTTCTCGTTGTCGTTTCGGACGAGCGACTGCACCTCATCCACGAAACAGTCAGAGATTTCCTCCTTGCCGGCGACTCTAAAGGCAGATGGCAGGGCCAGTTCAGTCTCACCGCTTCCCACGGCGCTCTAAGGAACATCTGCGTAGACTACTTGCTGCTCGACGAGTTCCAGCAGGAGATGACGGCAGATCAGATCATTGATGACTGGTATCCGCTCTACCAATACGCAGCAGACAATTGGCTGCGGCACCACGCTCAAGGCGGCTCCACACCAAAAGATTCCCTATTAAGTATCAAGAGACTCTGCGACGAGGCAGTGCCTCAGTCGAAGACGTGGATGGAGATGTACGGGGGGGCGAACAGCTTGAACATACGGGGCACGCATTTTCTCAACGTCGCCAGCTTCCTGGGCCTTGGGGAGGTCATTGATGCCATTCTCTCTACCGAGGCAGGTAGTTCTGTTAACTGGAGCGACTCCGACGGCTGGACCCCTCTTCTTTGTGCGTCCGCCGTGGGGGAGTATGAGGTTGTCGAGAAGCTGCTGGCGAAGCAAGACATCGACGTCAACCACCAGAACCAAGTTGGTCAGACGGCGCAGATGCTCGTCGCGACATTCGGCCATGGGTTCATCATGGATATGCTACTCTTAACCAGGGGTATCGCCACCAACGCAAAAGATTGCGGACAGCAATGGACGGCGCTGATGTACGCCGTAGACGCGGGAGATAGTACCATGGTCGAGAAGCTGCTCGCGGCCCCGGGCGGGATCGATGTCACTCTCACAGACGCGCATGGCGAGACAGCATTACAGCATGCGCTCTCCAAAGGGAATGAGGCGGTCATCGGGCTTCTTTCGGCCACTGAAACCATCGGGACAGGTGCAAAGGAGGCTCCTGATCGGTTGAGGCCCGCTCCTACAGAGAGTCGACAGGACGGAGCTAAACGCGGCTCATCAAGCAAGGACAAGACCAAGGTTTCAAAGGTATGCGTTTTGGGGTAACCCATTGTCTACCCTTACAGATATACCTTAAACTTACCTCTCACCGTCACGGATTTTGCGCTGATCAAGATTTATAATAGGGTGGTCCCACGCACAAATCGCCTTCGGCTAGCCTAGCTCTTGCACCATGGCTCCAAAAAAAAGACAAGATATCTGATCTACAAGTTGCCGGTAGCAGTCAATCAGCGTGTCTACCTCGTGCTAGCATCGCCGGAAGTAGGAAAGATACTCAGCGGAAAGCTGACGGCGTTCATGACGAAGTTGAAAGCATCGCAATGGAATTATACGGCGCCATGGAGAAAACAAATCGAGGAAACCTATACTTCGTGCCCATCGATGCGTTGCATAGAATCATCACGCCAGATCGGGTCCGGAGCGTATTGAGCTCGATCAAGACCATCTTAGTCGACATTGAGGACCTAACCAGACAGATTTGCGGCAACTCTGTTCCCAAGCCAAGTAAGAAAGCCTCGGCAATAGTGCGTCACAGAATCTTCGCGATCCTGCTATAGTATTAGGACCAAATAGGGAATAACCAAGAAGAGTAATAAAGGCAGGGGCTTACTAGCTAATAGCTAGCTAGTAATACGCTAATATATATATTAATTCTTACCCTTTTATCTCTATAGCTTCTTTATTTCTTTATATTTCCTCTTTAAGCCTTATTTTTACTTAGCTTTAATTAATATCTCCTTTTATAATTAATATAGCTATAATTAGCTTTATTTTATTTTATTTTTATTTTTTTTATTATAGCCTATTATTAGATATTTTTAAAAAAAGATAT